>PVIA01012440.1:0-37791 GCA_004024845.1 Tonatia bakeri | reverse complement strand
TTATTGTATTAAATATTTTCCAAAACTAGGAAAAAACATAAAGTCACAGATTTAAGAAATTCTACAAAACCCTAAAAGGAAAAATACAAAGAAAACCACATCTAAACACATCATAGGGAAACTTGAAAAAAAATTAAAAGTGGCCCTGGCTGGTATGGCTAAGTGGATGGAGCACCAGCCTGTGAACCAAAGGGTCACCAGTTCGATTCCCAGTCAGGGCACATGCCTGGGTTGCAGGCCAGGTCCCCAGTGGGGGCCACGTGAGAAGCAACCACACATTGATGTTTCTCTCCCTCTCTTTCTCCAACCCATCTCCTCTCTAAAAGTGATAAATAAAATCTTTTAAAAAATTAAAAATAAATACATACATACTTAAAGGTCAACTTAAATTTTATATCCAGCAAAAATCACCTTAAAAAAAAGAAGCTAAGCTCAATATGATAAACGAATCAACTAAAACCCCACAGTTACCATCATGCTTAACGACGAAAACCTGAAAGCTTCCCTCTCAGGTGAACAAGACAAGGACATCCGCTCCCGTGGCGTCTATCAAACATTGTACTAGAGGTTCTGGCCAAGGCTGTAAGTCGAGGAAAAGAAGTAAATATTGGAAAAGAAGTAAACTGTTTCTCTTTTCAGATTATATAGTTTCGTATACAAAATTCCTAGGGCATTCCCCCCAAAAACAAAATGAAAGAAAACAAATAAACGGCCAATCGCTATAGTTCCTTAGAACTATAAATGCCAAAAGAACAAGCAACCAAAGAAAACATAGACTGAACTATTTCACACTTAAAACTTGTGCTTCACAGGGCACTATCAAGAAAATGAAAAGACAATCTATAGAATGAGAGAAAATATTCACAAATCATATACTTTCTAGGGGCCTAGTGTTCAGAATATAAAAAGAACTCTGATAAATCAAGATCCAAAAGGAAACCCAGTTTTTAAAATGAACAAAAGATTTGAGTAGATGCTTCCCCAAGAAAGCTACACTACGACCAACAAGCATATGAAAAGATGACCAGTGTCATCGGTCATGAAGAAAATGCAAATGAAGACCTCAATGTGGTGCCACTTCATATGAACGAGATGGCTATTATTTTAGAAAAGGGAAGTAAGCCGTGTGGGCGAGGGTGTGGAGAAATGGGACCCTTAGGCACTGCTAATAGGAGTGTAAAATGGTACATCTGCTGTGGGAAACAAGTCACTCAGTATAAACTTGTAAAAGTCAATACAGTAAACTGTTATCACATAACCAAGCAATTTGGCCCTAGTATATGGCAAAAAAAAAGTTGAAAACACGTCCACAGACAACACCTGGTACACAAATGTTCGCAGCAGCATTATTCATAACAGCCCCAAACTTGAAGCAACTCAAATTGCCATCTCTTGGTGAATGTGCAGACTGAATGTAAGACACCCATATGATGGAATATTATTTGGCCATAAAATGAAAGACGTAACAATATATCCTGCAATATGGATGAGCTTCAAAAATTTATGCTAAGGTAAATAAACCAGAAACAAAAAGCCACATATTTCCTGATTCCATTTATATGAAATGTCCAGAACAGGCAAATCCATAGAGATAGAGAGTAGCTAGTGGTGGCCCGGGGCTGGAGCTTTGGTGGGACGAGGAATGAGGAGTGACCGCTGAGGGGCACAGGGTTTTTCTGGAGAGATAAAAATGTTGGGCGGACAGTGGTAATAGTTGCACAACTTTGTGAACATACTAAGAACCACTTAATTGTACACTTTAAAAGAGGGATTTACATATGTAAATGAGATCTTAAAAATTTTTAAATGAAAGCAAAATAAACCTATTTTCTGACCAAAAAAAAGCTGATAGAATTTGTCACTGGTATACCTGCATCAAAACATACACTAAAGCGAGTTATTCAGATGAAACAAAAAGAATCCCAGATGGGAAGAAAGGTGCCACAGGAAGGAATAAAAAACAATAGAGAGTATTAATATAAATGAATATCGATAGCTTAAAACAGTAATAATGATAATGTCATCATTATTAATTATGAAGTTGAAACTATATGCAGAATTAAATGCATGATAATGATACCCCAAAGGTAAGAAAGAGTGAGTAAAGTTCTAGGTCATGGCACTGACTGGGAAGTGTAAAGATACTAACATAAGATAGACTCTAAAAATATCACTATATATTATTGATTTATTGATTATGTTATTGATTTATTGATTATGTTATTACAGTTGTGCCAATTTTCCCTCCATGCTCAGGCACCCCACACCATTGTTCATGTCCATGGGTCATGCATAGGTTCTTTGGCTGCTCCATTTCCTGTACTGTACTTTACACCCTCATGGCTATTCTGTAACTACCTGTTTGCACTTCTTAATCCCTCACCTCTTCACCCATTCCCCCACACCACTCCCATCTGGCAACCATCAAAATGCTCTCTGTATCCGTGGTTCTCCACAGTCGTGTCTTGGTGTGGGTCTCTTTGTACGTCCATCTTGTCTGGGACTCTCTGTGCTTCTTGCACTTGTATGTCTATTTCCTTCACCAAACAGGGAAATTTCTTTCATTATTTTTTCAAGTAGATTTCCAATTTCCTCCTCTTTCTTTTCTTGCTCTTTGGCACCTCTATGATGCAAATGTTGGACCAAATGAAGTTGTCCCAGAGGCTGTTTATACTATGCTCATTATTTTGGATTCTTTTTTCTTCTTGTTGTTCTGATTGGTTGTTTTTGGTTCCTTATGTTCCAAATCATTGATTTGATTTTCAGCTTCATCCACTCTACTGTTGTTTCCCTGAAAATTGTTCTTTATTTCAATTAGTGTATCCTTCATTTCTGAATGGGTCTTACATATGCTGCTGAGGTCCTTGAGCATCCTTATAACCAGTACTTTGAACTCTGCATCTGATAGATTGTTTATCTCCATTTCATTTAGTTCCTGTTCTGGAGTTTTGATCTGTTCTTCCATTTGGGCCATGTTTCTTTATTTCCTCATTTTGGCAGCCTCCCTGTGTTTGTGTCTATGTATTAAATAGAGCTGCTATGATTCCCTGTCTTGGTAGTGTGGCCCAATGTAGTATGTGTTGTTAGGGTGGGTGGTGATGCAGGCTGTGAAAGAATTCACAAAGAGAAGAAAGTGTAGAGAGTAAAGTTTTTATTCACCCTCCAAGAAAGGAGAGGAGCATGGTGTGGAGTTACCCCAGCATTATGGGGTAAGGGCCTTGAACTTGCATTGGATTATAATTGGATCTAAAAAGGGTGGGAGGTTTGCTGTTGTGAGGCCCCTGGCCTGTTAGAGTGTTGTAACAGGAGGCTGCAGTTTATTCCAATGTTATCTTCTGCCTGTGGCCGTAGGGAGCAGTTAGTCATGTTCTGTTCTTACTTTCCAGTAATTTCCAGTTCTGGGGACACAAGCTCAGAAGAGAAAATGGCAGTTAGGTTTAACAAGGTCACAGGCCTATTCAGCAAATGGTGTCATGACAGCAAATGGCACTGACTTTATCCTTTCAGGTGTCCTGTAGGGTCCAGTGGCACAGAGTCCCCTCTCACCCAGTCTGGGTACTTGTGATGTTCCCTTTGTGTGGGCCAAGTGCCCCCTCCTCTTGTAGTTGAAACTTGATTGCCGCTGCAAGGTCAATTGGAGGGATTTACCCAGGCTAGTCTGCAAAGACTGGCTGTGACCACTGACCACCAACCTCTGCCCTCCTGGATGATCAGCTGTGTGGTGGCAGGGTGGTGGTGCTCCAACGTGGTCTGTAGCTGTCCACTGAGTATGCTGGCCTTGGGTTTTCCCCGGCAGTGCAGGCCAAGGTCTCACCTGTGTTTTGCCTGCGGTCACTCTGTTTCAGCTACAGAGCAATCTGAGATGGCTGCTACTTGTGCTGGGCTTGGAGGTTCCCAGGTGAACCCAAGCTGTGAATCTAGGCTGGTTGCTGTTAGGGCCTGGCCTGGAGTCACTTAGCAAGAAGTACACAGGCTGGTGGCTCACTGAAACTGGCTGTTCCTTGTTTGAGACAATTTAGGAAATTGTGAAACATGATCCAAGGCCAGTCGGTCATATGGAAAAGCAGCTTGGGTGAGCCTATAATTTGGGTAGAACAGAGTCTCAGGGGATCTCCAAGGCAGGGCAAACAGTGTTAGCCAGGCTGATAGTCTCAGACATGGCACCAGCCTGCTAGCTCTGTGGTTCTGGAGGGGGAGGGTTCAGAAAAGGGACAGTGTACCCTGCATGGTGTGGTTCAGTGGGTAGAGAGAGAAAAGGGACAATGGTTTCTGCCCACCTTTCTGTCTGGGAGAAAGCTGTTTTCCAACTCTCATCTTGGTGCTAAACACTTCAGCTGCTCCCTGTAAGCCACTGGTGCCTCTCAAGCTGCTATCCCAGTGGTGCTGGAGCTCAGAGGGAGTGACTCTGAGTAAGTCCCTGTGTGTGTTCTTTAAGAGGAACTGCTTGGGACTCTAGAATTTTCTTCCACTGACTTAATGCCTGCTGGTTTTTGCAGGCAGAAGTTATAGGGACTTAACTTCCTGGCACTAGACCCCTGGGCTGGGGACCTGGTTGGGGGCTGGGACATCTTGCTCCTGAGATATCACTCTAGAATTTTTACGCATCACACGTGGATGTGGGAACAATCCATTCCACATCTTCACCCCTCCTCCCAGTCTGTATAGACGTGGCTCCTTTAATTCTGTAGTTGTCGGACTTCCATCCAACTCGACTTCTGATGTTCCTGAGTGATGGTTGTTCTATATTTTAGTTGTAATTTTGATGTGGTTATGCAATGAGGCAAGCTGTGTTTGCCTACGCCAGCATCTTGACCAGAAGTGTGTAATTTCTAATATAAGTACTAAAAGAGTTACAAAGGGAAGTATAACTAACAATAGACAGAAAACATAGAATAATAATTTTTAAAACTTCATTCCTCTGAAAAAATGGGACAAAGAAGAAACAAGGAACAAAGAACAGATGTGGCAAAAGGAAAAAAAATAATAAGATGGTAGAATTAACCTCAAACATGACAGTACTTTTATTAAATGTAAATAAACTAAATACTCAAATTAAACACATAAACTTAATACCAAAATTTGACATTATAAGAAAATAAAATTATAGGTCAATTGCTCAAATAAATGTACATACAAAAAGTCTAAGCAAAAAATTAATAAATCAATGATATATGCAAAGGTAGATAATACACCATTATCACATAAGATATACTTCAGGAATGCAAGTTTATTCAACATCTGAAAATCAGTATAGTAGTTTCCTCTTTTCTATGGTTTTGCTTTCTGTGGTTTTATTTACGCATGGTCAACCACAGTCTGAAAATATTACTATATTTTTCAGATTATCAGACACACTTTTTTACCTTCAAAATTTTTTGCTTCAAAATTTTTCCCTCTACTTTCCTCCTCTAAAACCTAGGTGCATCTGGGGTCTGCACCATAAGATGCACCTTGGTTTTAGAGGAGGAAAATAAGAAAAAAAAATTGGAGCAAAAAATATGGTAAAATGTGTGTCTTATAGTCCAAAAAATACAGTAAGTAAATAATTCTGGAAATAAGTAATTTGTAATTTTAAATTGTGCATAATTTTGGGTGGTGTGATAAAATCTCACACTGTCCCACTCTGCCCCACCAGGAACATGAATCATTCCTCCGTCCAGTGTATCCATGCTTTATCTGCTACATGTGCTAGTCACTGGGCTTCTCAGAAGTTATCAGATCCACTGTCATGGTATTGCAATGCTTGTGTTCAAGTAGCTCTATTTTATTTAATGATGGCCCCAAAGCACAAGAGCAGTGATGTTGGCAATTCAGATATGCCAAGGAAAAGCCATACAGTGCTTCCTTTAAATAAAAAGGTGAGCCCTGACTAATGGGGCTTAGTGGACTGAGAGCTGGCCTGTGAACCAAAGGGTTGCTGGTTTGATTCCCAGTCAGGCCACATGCCTAGGTTGTGGTCCAGGTCCCCAGTTGGGGGCATGTGAAAGGCAACCACACATTGATGTTTCTCTTTCTCTCTTTCCCTTCCTCTCTCCCTAAAAATAAATAAATAAAATATTTTTAAATAAAAAGTGGAAGTTCTACACTTATTAAGAAACAAAATCACATGCTGAGGTTGCTAAGATCTACAGTAAGAATAAATCTACTACCCATGATATTGTGAAGAAGGAAAAAGAAATTTATGCTAGTTTTACTGTCACACTTGAAACTGCAAAATTTACAGCCACAGTGCATACATAAATGCAGAGTTCAGATGGAAAAGGCATTAAATCTGTAGGTGGAAGACATGGACAGAAAATGTGCTCTGGTCAAGGGCAATACATTGCACCAGAAAGCATTAAGATTATACGACGACCCCTGAACTGAGTGACACCAGGCCATTTACAGCAACTCAGGGATGGCTACACAGATTTGAGAATAAGTTTGGCGTTTCATCACCTCACATCATCCCAGAAAGAAGGGTGACTACAGTACAATAAGATGTTTTGAAAGAGAGCTAGAGGTTAGATTTACATAACTTTTATTGCATCTTATTGTTATAATTGTTCTATTTTATTATCAGTTGTTCTTGAACTCTTACCATTTCTAATTTATAAGTTAAACTTTAGCATAAGTATGTATATATACAATAAAAGGGTTTGGTACTGTCTGTGGATTCAGACATCCATTGGGGGGTTTGAAATGTATTCCCTGTGAATACAGGGAGACTACTGTAATCTACTTCACCATGTTAACAGAATAGAGAAGGAATTTTACATGGAAATTTAGTAAGTTCAGAAAACACATTTAATACATTATAACATCCATTCATAATTTTTAAAACACTCTCAGAAAACTAGGAATCTTCTTTAATCTGTTAAGGATCACACATGCACACAACATACACAGCTCACATCATCCCTAGTGGACAAATAATGAACACTACTCCTGAGGTCAGGAAAAAGGCAAGAATGCCTTGTCCTGGAGGTCCTAGTCAGTGCAATAAGGCAAGAAAAAGAAATAAATGTATAAAGACTAGAAAACTATAAGGGTTGGAATAATACAAGGATTGAGTGTATGGAAAAGTTCAGATACCCAACAGATAAATTATTAAAATTATAATTGTTAAAAAAGATACAAGATACTAAGTCAATATAATAATCTATTGTGTATCTAAAACCAACAAAATTGACAAAACTTTAGAATAAAGATAGAAGGCTCAAATAACTAAAATCAGAAAAAAGAGGAGATAGTACAACAAATACTGTAGAAATAAAAAGGATTATAAGAGACTACTCTGAGTAATTATACACCAACAAACTTGATTGGGTGTAAAGAAAAGGATAAATTCCTAGAAACATGCAATCTACCAAGACTGAATTATGAAGAAATAGAAAATCAGAACAGACCTATAACTAGTAAGGAGATTGAATCAGTAATAATAATAATAATAATAATAATAATAATAAGTTCCTATCAAATAAAACCCCAGAATTCACTGGAGAATTCTACCAAACATTTAAAGAAGAATTAATGCCAATCCTTCTCAAACACTTCCAAAAAATTGAAGAGAAGGGGACATTTCCAAATTCATTGTATGAGGTCATCACTGACCTGATACCAAAGCCAGAGAAAGCAAGCTCCAGACCAATATCCATGATGAATATTGACACAAAAATCCTCAACAAAATACTAGTAAACTGTATTCAATAGCATGTGGAAAAGGATTATACACCACAAACCAGTGGGACTGACCCTTGGAATACAAGGATGGTTCAACACACAAAACATACCATATTAATAGAATAAAGGACAAAAAGGACATGATTGTTTCAAATGATGCAGAAAAAGCATTCGACAAAATTCAACATCTTTTCATGATAGACATTCAGCAAACTAGGAATAAAATAAAGTTACCTGAACATAATAAAAGCCACAAATGAGAGCCCATTCTTTATCTCAGTGGTAAAGAAATTTAAAAATGAACACTTTTCTTCTAATATAAGAAACAAGGCAATAATGCTTACCTTTGCCTCTTCTATTTAACATAATACTGGATATCTTAGCCAAAGCAATTAGCCAAGAAAAAGAAATAAAAGGTAGTCAGTGGGAAAGGAATAAGTGAAATTATCTCTCTGTTCACAAATAGTGCAATCTTATATATATAAATAACCTTAAAGATTCCACATAATAAACCTGTTAGATTAATAAATAATTCAGCAAAGTGGCATAATATTAATCCACACTCAAAAATCAGTTGCATTTCTATATGCTAACAATGAACAAAGCCAAAAGTAAATTAAAAAACAATGCCATTTACAACAGCATCAAAAAAAATAAAATACTTAGCAGTAAACTTAACCAAGGAGGTGAGACTTACACACTTAAAACTATACAGGAAACAGCTGAAAGAAATCAAAGAAGACACAGATAAATGGAAAAATATTCCATGTTCATGGATTGGAAGACTTAGTATTTTTTAAATGTCCAAAACAATCTCCATCAAAATCCCAATGGCATTATTTAAAGAAATAGAAAAAAAATCCTAAAATTTGTGTGGAATCTCAAAGGGCCCCAAATAACCAAAACAATCTCGAGAAAGAAGAATGGAGATGAAGACCTTACACTTCCTGATTTCAAAACATATGACCAAGCGGGAGTAATCAAAGTAGGTATTGGCATAAGGAGAGATAAGTAGGTGTTGAGACCCATGGAGCACGAGAGCCCAGAATAAACCCTGTGTACACGGTCAAACGATCTTCGACAAGGGTGCCCAGGCTACACAATGGGAGACTCTCCTCTAACGAACGGTGCTGGGCAACCTGGACGTCCATGCAAAAGAATGAAGATGGACTGTCGTCCTACATCATAAACAAAATTAACTCAAAATGAATTAAAAACCTAAACATAAGACTGGAAACCATAAAATTCCTAGAAAAAACATAGGGAGAAACTTCTTGACATTGGGTTAGCAATTATTTCTTGGCTATGACACCTAAATCACAAGCAATAAAACAAACATAGACAATTAGGACTGCGTCAAACTAAAAAATGTATGTGCAGCAGAGCAATTGACAGAATGACAGTGTGACCTACAGTATGATAGAAAATATTTGCAAGCCTATATTGAATATATTCAGAATGTATGAAGAACTCCTATAACTCAATAGTAACAAAATCAGAAAAGCCCGATTGAAAAAACAGGCAAGGAGTTGAATAGATATTCCTCCAAAGAAGATAAACAAATGGCTAACATGTGTATTGAAAGGTGCTCAGTGTCATTAAAAAATTGTAAGGAGAATGCAAATCAAAACCAAAATGAATTAAGACTTCATACCAGTTAAGATGCCTACTATGGCCCTGGCTGGTGTAGCTCAGTGGATTGAGTGCGGGCTGCGAACCAAAGCATCCAGGTTCGATTCCCAGTCAGGGCACATGCCTGGGTTGCAGGCCATGGCCCCAGCAACAATACATTGATGTTTCTCTCTCTCTTTCTCCGTCCCTTCCCTCTCTAAAAATAAATAAAATAAATTTTTTTTTAAAAAAGATGCCTACTATGTTGGCGAGGATGTGGAATTGTAAAATGGTGCAAATGCTATAGAAAACAGCATGGAGATTCTTTAAGAAAATTAAAAACAGGACTACCATGTAAGCCAGCAATCTCACTTCTGGGTATGTACCTAAAAGAATTGAAAACAAGATCTCAGAGATACTTGCACACCCATGTTCATTTCAATATTATTCACAACAGTCAAGATGTGGTAGCAGCCTAAGATAACCAATGAATTGATAAAGATGTTGTATACACACGATGGAAAACTAGCCTTAAAAAAGAAGAAAATTCTGCCAGATGCAATAACACGAATGATTTCCGAAGACATTATGCTAAGTGAAACAAGCCAATGATGAAAGACAAGTACTGCATGATTCCACTTACGAGGTGTGTCTAAAGTAAGGAAACTCACTGAAATAGAAAGGAGAATGGTGCTGTCAGAGGCTGGAGTGAATGAAGCGGTGTGTAGGCACACCATGCTGTCGCCACTGTGCAAATGTCGGTTATATGCACACACTATCCCATGTTATATAAGGGACCTGAGCATCCCTGGGTTTTGGTGTTCACGAGAGATACTGGAAACAATCACCTGTGGCTATGGAGGGATGACTGACTATATTTAAACAAATGTCAATTTTCTTCAAATTGAACTAAAGTTTCAGTGGAAACCCAAGGTTCAAAAAATCCCCAGCAATATGTTCTCTGGTGGACATTGACAAGCTAGTTCTACAATTTACACAGAAATGCAAAAGGCAGAGGATAGTTTAGACAGCCTTGAAGGAAAATACGGCACTGCTGCAAGGAGAAACAAGCCAGCCAGTGGGAAAGACAGCAGAGACAGACTCACACAGACGCTCTGGACTTCCAGCACAGGCTCGCTGCCCAGCCTCGGGCAGCGCACGGCCTTAGAAAGCGATGGCAGGTTAATTGGATACTCACATGGAAAAAATAAACCTTGATGCTCTACTTCATTGTACATAAAAATAAATTACAGATAGCTTGTAGACCTATACGAAAGGTGAAATAATAAAGCATCTAGAAGAAGACATAGATATTATTTTCATGACCTTAGGGCAAGCAACTCTTCTTAAACAGCACATACAAAGCTCTAGACATAAAAAAGACTGATATATCGAATTTCATTAAAATTAAGAGTTTTTGTCCAACTAAAGGTAATGAAAAAAAAAAGAAATGGGAGATTATATCTATGCCTATAGCTGTATCTATATTATCTAATACATAATTTTATGTAATCATGTGGAATTTATATTTTCCTTGTATATTATATACACTATACACTTATTAGATACACTATATAATAATTGTATATTATATACATACAGATGTATATAAATTTATCTGTACCGAGATATATATAGAACTCCTACAAAACAACAATAAATAACACAAAAGTCAATTTTTTAAAAATAGACAAAAAGGCCCTAGCTAGTGTGGCTCAGTGGATTCAGTGCCAGCCTGTGAACCAAAGGGTCGCTGGTTCGATTCCCAGTCAAGGCATATGCCTGAGTTGTAGGGCAGGTCCCCAGTGGGGGGCACATGAAAGGCAACCACGCATCGATGTTTCTCTCCCTTTCTTTCTCCCTCCCTTCTTTTCTCTCTAAAAATAAATAAATAAAATTTTTTTTAAAAAATCAACAAATGGATGCACAAATAAGTAGAATTCATGTTTCTCTCTTTCTCCCCCAACCCCTCTCTGTAAAATGAATAAATAAAAACTAAAAAAAGAGTTTAACAGGCACTTTACAAAAAAGAACATCCAAATGGCCAAGAAGCTTATTTAAAGGTGTTCAAAATCATTATTCATCAAGGAAATGCAAATTTACACCCCAATGTGATACAATTGCACATCGATCAACCCAGAATGGCTAAAATGAAAGAGACAGACCGTTCCTAGCACTCGGAAAGACCTAGAGTAACCAGAACTCTCAGTCTTGACACAGTTGTCTGGGGGAAATGTAAACTGGCACAGCCGCTTCGGAACACTTCGGCTGACCAGAACGCCCTCTGGTTCCACTGCCACATGGGGCACTGGAGAGAAGTGTCTGTATGTGCAAACAAGCGGGCGTGTGCCAGGCTGTCTGCAGCAGCACTGTTTACAACTACCTTGAACTGGAAAGGACACAAACTCTTGGTTTCTCTGTGTCTTCGTTCCCTCGCCAATGATTCAGG
The DNA here is from genome assembly GCA_004024845.1 of Tonatia bakeri. Lineage (NCBI taxonomy): Eukaryota > Metazoa > Chordata > Mammalia > Chiroptera > Phyllostomidae > Tonatia > Tonatia bakeri. Next base: position 26,069 of record PVIA01012440.1, on the reverse strand, counting down.
AATGGGATCCACTTAGTTCCTCAAGCCAGTCACCCTCTCCAGTGTGATTCAGGTGGGGACTGGGAGTTGAAAGTGAAAGGTGAGGAGTGTGGTGAAGTACACTGACCTGTTTCCCATAGGGACCAAGAAGAGATGGGTGGGTAAGAGGGACTCCCCAGTGGGTCACCAGAAGGAGAAGTGTCAAGACCGAGGGACTTCCCAAAAGGGAACACAGAAGAAAGGGCTCCTAGTTTATCCCTGGTCTTCAAGGACTCCTGACCACCTTCCCTCCTACCGGTCTCCTCCCCGACCCCGCTTGCAGCCTTGGCCCCATCCCACTCCAGCTACTGCTTTCGGCGGCTCCTCTTTGCCCTTCAGTGCAGACCCCCAATTCCTCAGCCCAGCACTCAAGGGATTTCAGGATCTGCCCCTCAGCGTTCCTCCCACCCTGCAGTGCTCGCCCTGGACTCCAGGTGCGCCGGCACCCCACCACTGCTCCGGCCTCCCCGCTCACCCCACAGTGCTGCGCAGCCACGGGCACTCTCCACCCACCTTGGCTGACTGTCGGCCTCCTACTCAGTCTTTAAAACCCAGTTCAAATGTCATCTCCTTCGTAAGCCTTTGACCTCCCCTAGGAGTATGAGTCACTCCTTCCTCTGGGGTCCGTCCCTCCACCAGAGTACACCGCTTGTGCATGGTGTTGTTAGTGACATTCTGAGCCACACCCCAGCCAGGGCCGTGTGTTTCTCGGCTACTTGCTGAATCCCCAGTGGCTGACCAGTGCATGACACACAGGTGCTGCAAACCCTTGTTACATGAGTGACTAAATGAAAGAGTATGCTTTCTGTCCTAGCCGATCTTGAAGCTTAACCTCAATGGTAAATCCTCTGTAGACTCTACTTCAAAGTAAAATCTTACTGTTTTTGACTCCTCTTTCTTAAATTCCGTGCAATGAGGACCTTTATGTACGTGGTGAGGATAAAAGCACCAAGGCTCCAACTTCCCCCCACCTCAGGATCTTTGCGCGTGCCACCCCCACCCTAGAGCACTTCCCTGGGCCTCGTGGCTTTGTCCTCCTCAGTCTTCCACTGCAGCGTTGCCTCCGCAGAGGAGCAGTCTGCTCTGCCTGAGACAGGCCTGGCCTGCACGGCAGCTCCCTGAGCCACACGCCCTTTGTCCGTCTCCATCCTCACCATTGCAAAGCTAGGATCGGTCTAGCACAGGTTCTTGTTTCTGCAGTTGTAACCGGCCTCTGCCCCAGAGCAAGCACTCCCAGAGGCTGGGAGCTTTGCCTGCGCTGCAATGGGAAAGAGCAGCTGAGCAGCTGAAGCAGAATGGGAGTGAGTGCTGGAGGCTGAGAACTGTGGCGTCCAGTCATACAAGGAGAGGCCTGAGGCAACCCCCAAAAGGTCTCGGTTTCCCCACCAGCTTCATCACAGTCCCCAGGAACTTCCCCCCACCCTGGGCAGCACCCTCCATTCCCAGGGTCTGAGTGACTGTGACTGCTGTCATCAGAGTAGTCACAAGGAACTTTGGAGGGACGACGGGTAGCCCAGGGTCAGCCACTAGTTCGTACCTAAGGGGAGCTCTCAGTCTGGGGAGGAACCAGCCAGGTGGCCCAGGGTCAGAAAGAAGGCCCCACCGCTGACGCACAGCTGGACACAGAGCGCATCTCCTCCCTTCTCTGAGCCTCAGTCTCCCTCATCTCTGGAACGGGGGCAGTGCCCTGTGCCCCGGCCTGGCTGCGGGGGTGTGAGGCAGGTGCTGAGCACACCGTAGGCGTATGGGTACTTTTAGTTTCCTTTTACTTTTTTTTTTTGCCAGTGGCAAGGGGTGCGTGGTGGGTCTGAAGGCAGGTATGCTGGGACACTGGTATTAAAGCCTCGCAGCGGAGCTGAGCTGGGGCGGGGGGGCAGGGCCTGCCCCTCCCAGTGCGCACAGCCTCTCACCCACTCCCAGCCCAGCTGAGAGTCCTTGTCCATGAGGCCTGTTCTCACCCGAACAGCCTTTCCCTGCTGGCACTTCTCCCAGCCTGTGTGGCCTCTCCTAGCTGAGAAGCATCATCCCGCTCCCAGCAACCTTCCCTGCCTGTGCAGTCTCTGACCACCCCACAGTCTCCACCGTGCTGGCACCCCTCTCAGCTCCTGCAGCCACATCTCACTCCACTCCATTTTCCCCAGACCAGGACGGGCTGGTTGTAAGGCAGGAAAAATTAAAATGTTTTAAACCAAAATTGCATGAGGACACAAGGGGAGGGCTGGAGCAGGTCTGGCAACCGGCCTTTGTCCTCTCCTTGCCCAGCAGGCCCCCACAAGCCTGCCCTGGCCCTCGCCAAATAGCATGAATGGGACTGATTTGCTCTGGAGAAAGTTTGCATGTCCAACCCCAGTCTACATCATCAGGCCTTCTGGTGGATGAGGAAACGGAGGCCCAGAGACGTCCAGAGTCTTGCCCCTGGTGACACAGTGAGGAGGGGCCGGGGCCTGAGCAGGGGGCCTCGCGGGTGCACTTGGCGTACCTCCTTGGGGACAATTTGCATAGCCAGACCCTCCTTGGGGACTGTGGGGACCAGCAGGCTGGGTCCCCGCTGCAGGTGTCCTCTGCCCACACCGGGGAAGTGAACATTCTCAGGTTGCTTCAGAATTTCCAAGTTTACTCAGAGCTCTCGTTTGAGCTGTCACAAAAAGTCCCCTTGGCTGGGGGCCAAGCTAAGGAGTGGGGGGTGGCACCTGTGAGTCTGGGGTGGAGGTGGGGCTCCTCCCCCTCCCTCCCCAACCCCTCCAGTTTGGAGGGCAGGTAAGGGAGGAGCACGTGAGGAGGGGACCACTGTCTCCACAGCTTTCTTCCCTCTGCTTGTAAATGACTGCCTGAGGGGCCCTGGCAAACCCCATCGTTCTCAAGCCTCAGTGTTCCCATCTGTGAAGTGGGGAGTAGAATCATCATAAAAGCTTTCATATATTGAGGGTTTAGCTTAGGCCAGGTAATAACAAGATGATGATTGCCGATAGTACTGAAAGCAAAACACCACAGTTACTGTTTCTTGTGAACCACTGCTGTGCCCTTTCCGCCTCGCCACAGGGGCTCCATCTGTCTGGGTGCCGCGGCACCCTCAGGACTGGGACTGTGCCTGGTACACAGTAGGCGCGCAATAAAAACGCGTTGAACAAGATGTCACAACAAGCCCGAGAAGGCGTTCTTATTTCCATATAACAGATGAGGAAGCTGAGGTTCAGTGAGGCCAGTGGCTTACTCAGGGTCACACAGGTACTTGGTGACGGAGCTGGGACCCACAGCCAGGTCCCGCTTATCCCAAAGCCCCATGTCACAGCCTGCAGGGCGGTGTGCGGGAAAGCCAGTGCAGTGCCCCCGCCCGCCCGTGAAGGCACTGGCTCCCCTCCCTGGCTGTGGAAGGAAGGGTGCTCTTCCTTCTTTTTCTTCTTCTTTTTTTTAAATCAGGCACCAGGAAGATCGTGATGCTGCAGAGAAGTTGGTGCCCACGGAATCTCTGGAGGCCTGCTTTCCTCTTTCCACCTCCTCTTGAACTGGCCTCCACATCCAGCATGCCTCCACTCCCTGCCCAGAAGCCTGTAGGGGCCCCAACCCCCACCTCCACCCTCCTCTCGCTGCTCTGGGGAGGTGCCAGCCTGCAGCGCCACTGAGGACTCAGCCTGTGCCTTGTTTGCCCCACAGTCCTGGCCCTGCACCGCGGCCACCTCCTGGAAAAAGTGCTCCTAGCTTCCTCCACTGCGGGGCTATTAGGATCCAGACACCCTGCCAGGTGTGGGGTGGGCAGTACCAGGCCTTCTGCTGAACCCGCCACAGGGAACAGGCAATCAGGGCCGACGCTCTGGGGTCTGCCCAGCCCCCTTGACTCAATGCCCACTCTCAGGAGGTGCCTGAGGACTATGTGTCTTACTTTTATGTTGTCCTGTCCAGCAGGTTGTGGCCTTGCTGCCATACAGACTGGGGGTCCACACCAGCTCTGCATCTTACAGTCACAGTGGGCCTGGGGCAAGGCTTGCCCCAGAGAGCCACAGGCCCATCTGTGAAGTGGGCCACATGAGCCGCAGCCTCCCCGGGCTTGGGAGGGTGATGGGAGACCCTCAAGTGCCCACAGCAGGCTGAGCACCGATGCCAGCAGCACCAGACCCCGGGGACGAAGGAGGCAAGGCTGCAGGTTCTCGAGGGCAGCCCTGCACCTTCTCCTGCTGTTGGAGAGTGGCCCTTTTCCTCCCAGAGCGCCAAGTTCCTTGTGATGCAAATTCCCTTCCTGGGAAGGGCTCCAGCAGGCAGCTTTCATTTTTTTATAACTTCGAATCCTCACAACCGGTTCCACAAGGATGGAGCCGCCTTTGTTCCCATTTTACAGATGAGAACACTGTGGCTCCATACAGCTAAAACAAGCACAGAGACTTGCCCAAGCTTGCCCAGCGAGGAGGCCACATGGCTGGGTTTTGAACACACCAGGTTTTCCCCCCTTTACCATGTGCTTCTGAAACCCCTGCACTTCCCCCAGGGGAACTCGGCCCCAGAGCAGCACCCCCTGCCCCGGGTGACCTGTTCCCGCTGAGCAGCCCCTTGCCATTCCTTCCACAAGTCCTAAGTCCCCACTCCAGGTGCTTTCTGTCCCAGCTCCTCCACCAGGAACACCTCTGCCCATTCCTTCCTTCCTTCCTCTCCATTCATTCACAAGTCAGAAATCAAGGTGCCCTTCAAGGCTCAGCCGCAGCCTCCCGTCCCCGCGCCCTCCACTCCTCTTTGTGCGCACACAGAACCAGTTCGCCCCTCACCATCAGCTGGTTCCCCGAGCTTTCATGAGAAAGATGAGGAGACAGCATGTGGAGGGGAGGACCAACCCTCGAGTCACCTGCTCACCCTGCTACGTAGTGGTTGAGTCACCTTGGGAAAGTCACTCTACCTCTCAGAGCTTCAGTTCTGTATCTGTGAAATGGGTGCACCAACTTGTTTGGAAGGGTCACATAAAATACAGGAGCTAGAACACAGAAGCTGGCACAAAGTGGATGCCTGCCATCCACCCCCAAAATGGGTCCCCTAGCAGTGGTCATGCAGTCACACCCATGTCCCTCCTGCCCAGCTCAGCTGCCCAGAACCACGGGGACTGTCGAGTCGTGTTCAGTCTGGAGCCAGCTTTACCTCCCTAGCCACTCGCCTTTTGGAGGCTGGTTTCCCAGACAACTCTGGGGTCATCTCAGCGATGCCGCTGCCCCAGGCCCGCAGGCCTCCAGCAGACCCACACAAGGTCTTCCAGTCTCCCTGAGCAAGACCCCAACCCAACCCTGCTGACCTCACTCACTGTCTCCAGCAGTGATGAGGGCCCAGGACCTTCTGCGCCTTCCCCCTCAGGCAAGGCCTGTGCCCTCCTGGGTAGAAAAGGCGGCTAAGAGCCGGTTACCTGCTAGTCCAGCTTCTCCCTCAGAAATCCATTCCGGGCATCTGGGGCAATCCAGTGGGGTCCCAGGGGTGGCAGCTCAGCGTAGGGTGGGGGATGAGGGTCTGAGAGGATAGGCAGGGGTCTGGGATGGGACCCCACAGCCCGCCAGACGGGCAAATGGCCTGTCACCTGCACAGACGGAAGCTGGGCTCTGGGCAGGCAAGCCACGCAATGGTCAGTCACGCCCCAAAGAGGTCACATGTGGACAGAAGGTAGTCATTGTGCGACAGGGACCGCTCGATGGGCTGTACCAGGATGGACAGACAGCAGGCAAGGGCTGGTCAGGAGACAGCAGGCAGACAGGAGAAGTCCAGAGAACAGGCAGGAGGCCGGCCAGACAAACACACAGAGACCGACACACAGGCAGGCAGGCAGCCGTCAGTCACTCAGGGAGAAGCAGGCAGACATCCGAACCCCAGCCCGTCAGTCCCGCGGCAGAGACACCAGTGGTCTCTCGGAGGCAGTGGCTGCCACCCCCAGCCCAGAGTGTGTGCAGGGTGGAGAGGAAAGAGGAGGAAGAGGAGGATGTGGTGAGAGCTCCCCACCGGCCGGCCCACAGAGCAGCTGGCTCCTCCCCTGAGAGAGTGAGAAAAAAGTGGGAGGGCGCCCAGCCCCCAGACAGGGCACACTGCTATCCAAAGGTCACCTGCTAGGAATACATTCCAGGCAACCGCAACCAAGTGACATCTGCCTCAAGGTCATGACCCTTAAGGTAGGCAGGGCAGCTGAGGTAACCAGGGTGACTGACATCTGCCTCAAGGTCATGACCCATAAGGCAGGCAGAGCAGCCTTGAACCACCGCTTCTCACAGATGTGGAAACTGAGGCTCAGAGTGGTGGTAGAGCGCTGCCATAACTGGACCGGGCGCCTGCTGGTCCCGAGAGTCCACCTCTCACCTCAGAGACACTAAGGGCCCAGGTGTCCCCCCACAGCCCCCCACAGCCCCTCTTCCAGAGTTTGCAGCCTTGTCTGCTTCACGTAGGCACGCTGCCTGCCTGGCCCGTAGAGGCCTGAGTTTGGGACCCCTCCCAGACTCCTCGGCCATGCCTCCCTTGAATGCAGCCCCCTGCTGCCGCGCTGCAGGGGGCAGGACCCTGTCTCCATGCCCTTGAGAAGACCATCTCTCCGAGCGCCTCCTTTGCCCATCGGTTGAATGGGAACGCCTAGCCACAGGGCTAGGGGGTGGGGGTGGCAGGGGGGCTTGGGGGACAGCCATTATTAACACAGGGGAACTGAAGAGGAAGATAGAGAAGAGAATTCTGAAGAGGGTTTCCGTCTTGCTGCAAGCCGGGGGCCTAGGGGAAGGCGGGCTGTCTCTGGCAGACCCTGGAAGAAGCCAGGGAACAAGCACAGGGAGCTCACACCCGGCCGCCTGAGGAGGCGGGAGGACGGCCACTGCTGTTGCGACTGTCACTCTTTCACCTTTTGTAGGCACCTAGGGGTCCCATTTTACCCCACAAACCCTGCGAGGCAGACGAGATTGCTCCCGTTTTACAGGTGGAGAAGCCGAGGCTCAGCAGGCAGGGACGTCACACAAACTAGGAAGTGTCACAGCTAGGGCCTGCACTGCGCTGTGCCTGGCTCCTCAGCCGGCAGCAGCCTGTGGAGGTGGGCGCGAACAGGGACGACAGGTCCCCAGGGTGGACGGGGCTGTCCTGTGCCGTTCTCATGGCGCAGGTCGGCTCAGACCTGTGTCCCATCTCTTTCCCTGCTGACTCATTCTGGGGAAACACTTTGCAGCTGACCCACATGACCGCTCTGAAGAAAAAGAGAAAGCGTCTTGTTATTTATTTCTTCCATTTTTTTCTTTCTCTACATGTTTTTGAGGAACTTGGTCCAAATTCCCCTGTGACTGATGTGAAGGGCTATTTGCCCTATAGAAGTTCTCTCCTCTGCTACCGAAATCTCACACATTCTGTGGAGAACAAATCTTGGAAAAAAGCTGGCTTTTTTTTCCCTTTCTCTTGACCTTAGAGTGAGTTTTCTGATACTACGTTATCAGTTACGTGTGGTGACGGAAAGATCCGGAGAAGGAATAGTAAAGTAAAGCTAACATTTGCTGAAAGCTTACTCTGTGCCAAGGACTGTAAGGGTACATCATCTCACTCATAATAACGCGAGAAAATAGTTATGATTGCCATCATCATCGTCATTTCTACTTTACAGATAAGGAAACCGGGGCTCAGGGAGGTGAAGGGACTTGTCCAAGGCCACTCACTGGCGAGTGGCAGAATAGGGACTCAGCCATTCGGGTTTCTGAGCCCGTGTTCTCGACCGCTCACTGCTCTGCTGCTGGGTGTGCGTCAGCCCAAGGATACTCGGCCGCTCCTCCCTTCCACCTGCCTCCTCCCCTCCTTCCCCTGCTCCCGCTGCCTGCCCGTCTCCGTCCCGTCCCTTCCCTTCCCTCTCCCTACCCACTCATCTACTCTTCTACCTGCCCACCCATCCAACCATCTCTTCTCTCTCCTTCCCGCCTTCTACCCACCTACACTGAGCAGGCCCTAGAGTGTGCGCTGGGGACGCCCCACAGACATACACACAAGTGACAGCCTCTTAGATCCTGTACCCTAGTGGGAAGCAGAAAACACAAAGGCGTAATGGACAAACCAAACAAGTTATCACAGAAACTAAACTAACTGTCCCAGAAAACCAATGAGAGGTCAAGGCAGAGGCATTCCGGGGCACGCTGGGGGGCAAGAAGGACCCAGCCACAGGGGAGATGTCTCAAGCACAAGGAACTGCAAGTGCAGAGGCCCTGAGCTTGGGGCAATGCGGCTCACTCCAGGCACCTGCGAACGCAGCGGCTGGCCAGAGTGCGCCAGCACAGGAATGCTAGGTGCCAGAGTCACAGAAGTCCCACGTCCTGCACACCACACAGGACCTCACAGGACAATGCAAGGAAGGCAGATTTGGTTCCAGAGAGGAGGGCCTCGATCCAAATTACATTTTCAAGAGTGCTCAGGTCAGAATTTAGTGAGTAGGCAGGGTGCACTCGCTTGTGTTTAAAAAGCAGATACTTTTGAAAAGTAACATTTAACAGCTACCACGTCTAGTGGGGTGAACATGGGTCCCCTTGGAAATAGATCTGTGTTGAGGGAAGGGTCCTTTGAGGAGTCCCTTCGGGTCTGTGTATGTCTCATGGCCATGGTCCCCAAGATCTCAGCAGGAAGACGTGATCGGATCTCTCAACACCCTCCCAACACCCCTTAGTATTGAGAGAGGGTAGCTGGGGAGGAAGTAGTTAAATGTGCATTTCAGCCAAGAGGTCTGGAGAGGGGGAAATAATTTAGACACCCCTCCTTCAACCCATTTCCTCTTTTTTACTTTTATTTTAACAGTTTTATTGAGGTGTAATTTACATAGCATGAAATTTCAATGACTTTAAACAATTCAAAGATTTTTAGTAAGTGGCTGACTGGCGCCATCGCCGCTGCGGTAGAATTGTAGAACATTCCCCGAAAGACCCTCCTACGTGATGCAGAAGGCTTTACAAAGCTCACCCCACTGCTGAGGTGGAGGGATTTCTGTTTTCTTGGACACATCCACCCGTCTCTGTTTTTTCCTTGAGCCCAGCCCCCTCTCCCATTTCAGTCCATCTGTCACCTCACCAGTAGTGGACAGCTTTATTCCCAGGCCCCCCAAATTATTCACAGCCCCAGACGGGGCGGAAATGAAATAGTCAAAAGAGCACAGGTGTATTTCAAACCCTCTGCCCCTCAGCTCCAGGAGGCTCTGGGCAATACCCGTCCTGAGAGGTGGCCAGCCAGACTGCTCTGTCCACAGGGTGTCAGCACACGTGGCCGCCTCCTGGAAGCCACTGGGAATGTCTTCACGGCGAGGATTTGCTCGCACAGCAGCTTCGGAGGCCTGTCTAGAGGGCAAGCCCGAGCTCACTGAGGATAGCCGGGCCTCCAGCCCCCGCCTCCGGTTGCTCCCTCTTCATTTCCTTCAGTACGCTGCTTCGTTGGAAGAAATAAAGTCACAAAATCATGACGCAATATTTTTCCAGGGAAAGTAAGGCATCATAAATGTGCACACCATCACTCTTTATCTCTAAAACCTCTTTTAAGATTAAACCCTCCTTTGCCTTTTCCAACCCCTGACAAACCCCGCGCGCCCCGCCCCCCGCCCTCGTTTGCAGTCAGTCTCATCCCCCACCGGCCCCACTAACCACCTCTCTGAGCTGATTTTCATTTTTCTTCGCTGGGCTTTTCATATAAATCAAATTATCTGACACGTGGTCTATTGTGTCTGGGGTTATTTCGTTTTTCTTTTTTTGTTTTTACTTAATATGTGTGTGAGGTTCATCCATGCTGTGGCACGCACTTCATTCATGTTTTTTTTAATGTGGCCCGCCCCACAGATTTGCGTGTCCTCCTCGCGCAAGCCCATGCTAATCTTCTCCGCACCCTTCCAATGTTAGCGCGCACGCTGCCGAAGCAAGCACACGCGCCTCACTCGTCTTCGTTCTGGAGCAGCATCCACCGTGCAGATGTGCCGCGTTTGCTCCGCCCTTCGTCAGCGGACGGACCAGTGCTGCGTCCACCTGGTCTTTGTTGGGAGTGGCACAGCTGGGAACCCTGCCATGCCAGTATGGGCAGATGTGCATGTTCAGGTCTTGTGGGTGCGTACCCAAGAGGAATGGCTGAGTCATACGGTAGTTCTGCGTTTCACTTACTGAGGAGCTGACGAACTTTCCATAGCAGCTGCACCATCTCCCATCCCCACCGGCAATCCACCCAGGTTCCCATTGCTCCACATCCTTGTCCACATTCGCTTTCTTTTTTGTTAGAGCCGTTCTGGAGGGTGTGAGGTGGTGTCTCATTGTAGTCGGGGTATTTTTGTTTGTTTGTTTGTTTGTTTGTTTGTTTTTGCATTTCCCCAATGCTTAATGATGTTGAATGAACTTCTTTTTGTGCTTGGTGGTCGTTAGTATATCTTCTTGGGAGAAATGTTTATTCACATCCTTTGCCAGTTTTTAAATTGAGCTGTGCTATAGACTGACCCCCAATGTGATGTTATTAGAAGATGGGGTCTCTCACGGGCGATTCATGGGGTGCAGCCTTCACAAATGGGGTTAGTGCCCTTATATTTGTAGTAAGTTTTGAAATTGGGAGTTTGAGTCCTCCAACTTTGGGGGGGTGGTTGTTTGATTTGTTTTTCGCTTTGTCTATTCTTGCAATTCCACATAAATTTTAGGATCAAGTTTTCCATTTTGAAAAAAAAATAAACATATTATAACACATTAAAAAAAAGGCTATTGGGATTTTGGTACGAATTGCATTGAACTTGTAGATCACTTTGAGGAATATTGCCATTTTAAGTGTTTTGTTACATGAATATGGAATTTTTTAAATTTATTTAGATTTTTAATTTCTCTCAGCAATAGTTTATAGTTTCCATTGTGTTAAGTCTTTCACCTCCTTTGCCAAAGCTGTGTCCAAGTATCTTCAATGCTATTGCACTGAAACCATCTGCTTAATTTCCTCTTTAGATTGTCCATCGTTAGTGTACAAAAACACAATTTTCGTACGTTGAGCTTGTACCCTGTCGTTTTGCTTAACTTGTTTATTATTTCTAATACTTTCTTTGTTGATTGTTAATGGTTTTCTAGGTATGATAGCATGCCGTCTGTGAATAGAAGTAGTTTTACTTTTAAAAAATCTTTCATTTCTGTCATTTGCGAATTGCTCTGGCTTAAACTTTCAGCACAGCAGTGAACGACGGTGGTGAAAGTGGCCCCTGTTCCTGGTCTCAGGGGGAAGCTTTCGGTCTTCAGCCACTGCGGGTGATGTTAGCTGTGGGTTTTCATGGATGGCCTTTGTCACGTTGCACTGTTTTTCTCCTGTTCCTGGTTTGCTGAGAGTTTTTATCACGAGTGTTGAATTTTGTCAAATGCTTTCTCTGCGTCATTTCAGATGATCGCGTGGATTTTCTCTGCATTTTACTAATGTGGTCTGTCCGCTTCGCTCTGCTGTGTGCCCGAACCACTGTGTTGAACCGTCTTTGCATTCCAGGACAAATCCTTCTTGGTCGTGCTGTGTGATCCTTTTAATAAGTGGTGGGATTTAGTTAGTTGGTGTTTTGTTGAGGATTTTTGCATCTATATTCATAAAAGATATGGGTCCACAGTTTTCTGTTTTCATGGTGTCTTTGTCTGGCTTTGGTAGCATAGAATGAGTCAGGAAGTGTCCTCTTTTATTTTTCGAAAAAGCTTGAGGAGGATTGGTGTTAATTCTCCTCTAAGTGTTTGGTAGAATTTACCAGTGAAGCCGTCTGACACTGGGATTTTCTGGGTTAGGTCTTCAATTACTGAGTCAACTCTTTACTTCTTATAATATGTCTATTAAGATTTCCTGTTTGCTCTTGAGTCAATTTGGGTGATTTGTGTGTTTCTAGGAATTTGTCCATTTCACCTAGGTTATCTAATTTATTGGCATACAGTTAGACTTGGTATTCTCTCATAATCCTTCTAATTTATATAAGAATGGTGGCAATGTCAGTCTACAGCCATACCACCCTGACCGGCCCGATCTCGTCTGAAGAATGGTAGCAATGTCTCCATTTTCATTTCTGAATTTTAATAATTTGTTTTTTATCTCTTTTTTGATTAGTCCAGCTAATTGTCAATTTTGTTGATTTTTTTTCTTAACAAAGAACTCTTGGGTTTTTGATCCTCTTTACTATTTTTCAATTCTTTACTCCATTTGTCTCCACCCTACTCTTTATTATTTCCTTCTTTCTGCTAGCTTTGGGATTAATTTGTTCTCCTTTTTCTAATTCCTCAAGTTGTACAGTTAGGTCACTGATTCTCAGTCTTTCTCATTTGTTTTTTATTAGTTTGAGAGAGAGAGGTAAGGCGAGAGAGAGAGAAACACAGACTTGCTGTTCCCCTTATTTACGCATCCATTGGTTGATTCTGGCCTGTGCCCCTGACCAAGGATCGAACCCACAACCTCAGTGTGTCAGGGCAGTGCTCTGACCAACTGAGCTACCCAGCCAGGGCCTTTCTCATTGGCTAATGAGAGCATTTACAGCTATAAACTCCTCTCTAAACTCTGCTTTCACTGTATCACATATATTTTGGTATATTGTGTTTTCATTTTCATTCTTCCCTAAGCATTTTCTAATTTCCCTTGTTATTTCTTCTTTTACTCATTGGTTATTTAAAAATTTGTTATTTAATATCTACATGCTTGTGAATTTCCCAGTTTTCCTTCTGTTAATAGATATTAAGCTGCATTCATTGTGGTCAAAGAAAATAATTAGTATGATTTCAATCTTTTAAAATTTATTGAGACTCACTAGACTTAAAGACTGATCACTTCCCAAGGTATGTAAATGTCTAATCACTATGTCATACCTGAAACTAATACAGGGAGGGGCAACAGTGGGTTTACAGTTGTGAGCACACAAAACAGAGTTTGTTCTTGTGTTATTATTTATTGTATTATTTTCCATATGAATAACTGTAAACCTACTTTTTCCCCACCCTGTATAATATTGTATGTCAACTGTAATTGAACAATAAAAGTGTATAAACAAAAACATACGCAGACTTAGTTTTTGTCCTGACATCTGGTGGAGCGTGGAGAACACCACACGCACACTCGGAGGTCCCACTGTTGCTGGCGTGTGTGTGCGCGCTGTGTGAGTCTGCTCGGCCAGGCTCACCTATGTGGTTCAGGTTCTCTCTTCCTTATCACTCTTTTCTCTAGGTGGTCTGTCACTGAAGGTAGCATGTTGAAGTCCTCAAATATTATCATAAAATGTCTATTTCCCCATTTAATTCTGTCAATATTTGCTTCATTTATGTGGGGATCTATTGTTTAATGCATGTGTTTTTAATTATTACATTTTCTTGATGGATTGACACTTTTGTCCACATATAATGTCCTTCATTGTCTCTTGTAACAATTTTTGACATTAAGCCTGTTTTACTGACACTGTCATGGCCGCTCTAGCTCCCTTCGGGTTACTATTTGCATAGGACACCTTTTCCCATTTTCTCACTATAAACCCATTTGTGTCTTTGGGTCTAAAGTAACTCTCTTGTGGACAGCATGTAGCTGGATTATGTATTTTACTCGTTCTGTTCACGCCTGTGTTTTAACCAGTGAGTTTAATCCAATTACATTTAAAGTGATTACTGATAAGGGACTTTTCTGGCATTCTGCAGTCCGTTTTATATACATCATTTTTTTTGTTATTTATTTCCTTCCTTACTGCCTCCTTTTGCATTTGATTGACTTTCTCTAATGTACCATTTTGATTCTCTCCTCCTTTCCTTTTTTGTATATTTTTAGTTATTTTCATAAGGATTACAATTATATTGAATTTATAATACTCTAGTGTGAGCTGATACCAACTCGGTCTCAGCACACACAAAAATTCTGCCCTGCACCACTCCACGTCCGACCCCCTTACGTCGCCATAACTTCCCATTCACGCTCCTCCCATTCTCCAGCTGCCTAGAACGTGGGGGTGGTGGTGGCCATCCTGACACAGCAGGCCAGGGCAATATCGCAGGAAGGGCAGAGCCTGAGACAGAGGGAGCCTGGGTCCCCGGGTGATGTTGTGGAGCACCATTCAGTCCTAGGCACCTCCCTCCACTTTGTGACATGGGAGAGCAGCCTCTGCTGTTGAAGCCACTGTCAGTCGGGTTTCTGTTGCAGGCAGCTGAGCTGATGCAGGTGCAGATGTAGACACGGACGTGGGTGTAGACACGGGGGTGGCTGTAGATGTACATAGAACCCTAAGTGATGGATGCATGGCTGTCAGGGCCTATAACACTGATACAGGATAGACAATCTCCTTATAGCCCCCAAAATAAAGTAAACAAACTTTATTACTCAGGACCCATTGTCATTTCAGGTTGCATTGGAGAAAACCAAATCAAGCAAGCTTAGCAAAAATGAGAATTTCTTGTGTCAGGTAGTGGAAGCTCAGAAAAGATGGAGCTGTTCGGGAAGCCCACCAGAGCTCAGAATGCTAAGAACAGCACCCGGTCCACCTCTGCCCGCGCACTAGCCGCACCCTCTCCTGCCGCTCCTGGGCTTTCTCTGTGCAGCACCTGGAAAACCTGAACTTCCGACTTCCCAACTCCCAACTTCCAGCTCTGCAGTCAGAGTGCAAAGGAACCGACCCCATAGACTCCTGCTAGAAAAGTCCTGGGAATTATCTGCACGAGCGGAAGCCAACCATAAGCCAGTCTGTGTCCCCATCTGGGGTCAAAGATGGCTCGGCCTGATGAACCATTCGTCCCCGGGCCAGCCACCGTGGCCGGAGGCTGACAGCCCCTGAGTGGGTGATGGCCAACTCATGCCTGTGGCCATCACAGAAGAGAAGGGGGTGAGGGTAGGGGTCATGAAGCACGAAGACAAGAGCCATTGCACGTACTGACATTACTGTCGTGGACTGCATTGTCCCCCCACCCAAATTCGTGTGTTGCATCCCCATCCCTCAGTGCGAGTGTGTCTGGAGAGAGGGTGTTTAGGAGGTAATAGAAGTCAAATAGTATCGTAAGGGCGGGCCCTGATCTAATAAGATGGCGGCCTTCTAAGCAGAGGAAGAGACCCCAGAGCTTGCCCTTCCTCTCCCTCTCCCTCTCCCTCTCTTCCTCTCTCCTCTCTCCCATCTCCCCACCACCACACGAGGACACAGCAAGAAGGCACCGGTCTGCAAGCCAGGAGGACAGCCCTCCCCAGAAAATGACCGTGTTGCTACCTTGGTCTCGGACTTCCAGCCTCCAGAACTGTGAGAAAATTCATTTCTGTGGTTTAAGCCCCCAGTCCTGGCATTTCACTATGACGGCCAGAGCGGGGAAGACACACTCGCCAGTATGAGTCATGGTTCTTCAGAGGAACGGGGCCCTGACTGACACAGCTATTCATAACAAAACAACAAAGTTGTTTACATTTTTAAGAACCATCTAGCAGATGCTGTGCTAACTATCACAACCACCTTTTAATCTTTTAATACCCCCATTTTAGACACAAGTCCCGATTTTAAACATGGGCAGTCTAGTCTAGGGCCATTTTTGGATGATGGAAAATTAAAAAAAAATTACTTTGGTACTTTTCAGTACTGATTTTTAAATAACATACTACTTCTAGAATCTAAGAGAAACAATAAAGCTATTTCCAGGTTGGGGAATTTTTATAAAGGGAGGTCACAAACCCTCCGCGTGCCGGGGTCAGGGCACAGCAGGGAGGAGGAAAGACATTAAAAATCTGTAGAAATGTGAGTAGGGCCTTTCCAAAGACATTGACCAAGGAAGAGTGCAATGTCCTCTACTTCAGGTCAAATAGTCGATTTCACACGTGTGAAGATTAGAGCCACTGAAGCCACACGTGCTTGGGGACTTTTCCCAAAGTCAAAGTGCATTATCGCCTCACGAACCCCACAGTCCCCTGAGACCACGCTAACAGAGGTGCGGTGTCCGGAACAGGGGAGGTGTCCCCGCTGCCGTGGCCACACCTGCGGTCTAAGCGCAGCTCGGGGTCTTACTTTCAAGAACATTGGCCAACAAGTACATTCAGCAGAGGCCACCGAGAAGGGGCGGGGGAGAGGTGTGAAAAGAGTCTGAAACCATGAGAGAGGGCAGAAGGACTTAGCTTGAAGAAGGGAAGATTCGGAGTTGGGGGTGTGAGAGCCGACCTTTGGGTACAGAGCGGTGCCGGCAGAGCTGCCACACCGGGGCGAAGGGTGAGCTTCCTGTCCCTGGTGGTATGCAAACCAAGGCTGGCCACCTGTTGATGTGGGTGAGTGATTAGATTGAGTGAGTGTGCGGTTGGACCACACGGCCATGAAGTCTCCTTTTATGCTGAGTGTCTGCGTGTCTCTGATTTTTGGAGAGGTGGGAAGGAGAGTGTTGCAGACTGAATGCTCGTGTACCCCTATATGCCATATATCGAAGCCCTAACCCCCAGCGTGCCTGTGTATGGAGCCGGGGGCCCTGGACAGTAACTGAGGACCGGATCAGTGTCCTGCGAAAAAGGGGCGCCGGGGAGCTCCCTCACCCTCCCCGCACACGCCAAGGAAAAGCCATGTGAATGTGCACCAAGAGAGCAGCCATCTGCCAGCAAGAACGCGGGCCCTCCCACGGAGGCCTGCCTTGGTCTCGGCCCTCCTAGCCACCAGAGCTGTGAGAAGTGAACGCCTATCACTCAAGCCACCCAGACTGCGGTGTTTTGTGACAGCAGCCCAAGCAGACGGGGGCAGAGAGACATGCTGACCAGGCACCTCTGCTGGCTTCCTCTGTGGGGCCCAGGGCCTGGAGCCCGGCCTGGCCTCGGGGTGCCCGCCTCCATGGTCCAGAGGGCTGGCTGGGAAGTCTTGAAGAGGAGTGGCCTGTCCCCTCCCTCTCTGTGGCCTCCATTTTTTGTCAGTTAACAGAACAGACAGACCTTCTCTTCATTGTCAAAGGTCTCAAGTCCTTTAGGGAAGGGGTGCACAGGGGAGAAAGTGGAAGACTTGGGATGGTAGTGAGTAGGTGGGGGTGGCCTTTCAGCACTGATCTGCCCTTCTCTGGTGATCGCGTCCTGACTTCTTCTGAGGGGTCACCCTTTTCTACTCTCAGTCTCTGTCCCAGGGGAGCCCCTGGCCCTGTCCAAAGCCAATCCACTATGTATCCCAGGCCATACTCATTGCTCCAGGCAGAGTATGTGACCCAGTCGGAAGCAATGAGACCCTGTGGAACTTTTGATGGAACAACGGGGACAGAGACTCCAGGCCTGGGCCAGAGACCCTGTGCTCTCTGCAGCTGCCATAGAGATGTCATGGCCACAATGGGAAACTTGCCTCAGAATGGAGTCAACATTCTGGAAAAGACCCAAAAGATGAATTGAATTGTCAGGAACCAGGACGCCTTGTTCCAGCTGTGCCTGCAAGCCAGGCATTTTAGTGAAATTAGACAATAGTTCCCTTGTGTGTTCAGCTGGTTTGGATCAGTGTTCTTTCACCTGAAACTGAAAGAGCCTTGGCAGATGCGTCACTGTGTGCCTACAAGCACAACAATACTGGCCTGCGCGGAGTCCTACGGGCGCAGAAAGGAGGCCACTGCTAGTTACGTGCCTAGAGGGGTGCAGACTGAGTGGCCAGGGAAGGCTTCACGGAGGAGGGGTGGTGCGAACTGGACTCAGAAGGATGAGGAAGAGTTCATTATGTTAGAAAGATAGAAGCACGCATGGAGTGAAGACAGCCTCTGCAGTACACGGTGTTGGGGAACCGGACTAGTACCTGCAAAAAAAAGAAACTAGACCCCCAACTTACACCATACACTAGAATAAACTCAAAATGAATAAAAGAATTGAATATAAGTCACAATATCGTAAAAACCCTAGAGGAGAACATAGGCAGTAAAATATCAGATACCTCGTGTAGCAATATTTTTGCCAATATATCTCCAAGGGCAAGGGGAACAACGGGAAAAGTAAACAAATGGGACTACATCAAACGGAAAGCTTCTGCACAGCTAAAGAAACCAGCATCAAAATGAAAAGGGAGCCCACTGTATGGGAGAACATATTTGCCAATAACACATCGGACAAGGGTTTGATCTCCAAAATATATAAGAACTCAAACGATTCAACACCAGGAAGACAGACAATCGAATCAAAAAATGGGCAGAGAGCCTGAACAGACACCTCCCCAGGACGGACACACAGATTACCCATAGACAAATGAAAGGATACTCAGCATCATTGGCTGTCAGAGAGATGCAAATAAAAACCGCAGTGAGCTATCACCTCACACCTGTCAAAACGGCTATTATTAATGAATCGACAAGCAGTAAGTGCTGGCGAGGATGTGGAGAAAAGGGAACCCTAGTGCACTGTTGGTGGGAATGCAGACTGGTGTAGCCACTCTGAAAAGAGCTTGACATATCCTCACAAAATTAAAAATGGACCTGCCTTTTCACCCAGTGATTCTACTTCTGGGAATATATCCAAAGAACCCCAAAACAACAATTCAAAAGAAAATATGCACCCCCATGTTCATAGCAGTATTGTTTCCAGTAGCCAAGATTTGGAAGCAGCCTAAGTGCCTGTCAGTAGAAGAGTGGATAAAAAAACAGTGGTGCATTTGCACAATGGAATACTACACGGCGGTAAAAAGGAAGGGACTCTTACCTTTTGCAACGGCATAGATGGAACTGGAGACTATTATGCTAAGTGAAATAAGCCAGTCAGTGAAAGACAAATACAATAAGATCTCACTTATAAGTGGAACCTAATGAACAAAACAAACTAACGCGCAAAACAGAATCAGAGGCACAGAAACATAGAACAGGCTGACAGCTGTAAGAGAGGGGGAGGGGGATGGTGGAAAGAAGGAGAAGGGACTAAACAAAGAACATGTGTGCATGACCCATGGACATGGTCAATAGTGTGGGGGTTGACCGTGGGGGGTGGGGGAGGCCTGGGGGGAGGGAGGCAAAGGGAAAAAATTGGGACAACTGTAACAGCACAAACAATAAAAAAAAATATGGTGCAGAGAAATCTAAATTTTTAAAAAAGAAGTTAGAAAAAGAGTAGCAAGATAAACACAGAAGAAAGTAAAAGAAGAGAAACAATCAAGATAAAACCCGAGGGAAAGAGGAAGGAAGTGCACCCAGAGGAGGAGCATCAGCGCCCCAGCCGGGCCGTCGCTGTCGGGAATCCAGGGGCGAGCGTGACTGCGCTGCCCGTTCGGGAAGTGAGTGCCGGGGGCAGGAGGCCCGAGAGCGAGGGCGAGAGTGAAGTGGCAAGCCATGGACCGCCAGGGTCGGGGGGGTGCCGAGGGCCCAGAGGAGCGCCCCTGCTGGGGAACGGGGCCAGGACCCCACTCCGGGGGTGGCGGCAGCAGGGCAGCGGACGGGGCCACTCGGGCCCTCAGAGACCCTCTTCAGATGAGCGGCATGGCCTAGACGCCTGGGCTGTTTGAAAAGGAGAAGAAAAGCCACAAGGAGGTCAAGTTCAGTTTTCCAGGAACCAGCCTCTGTCATGAGGAAAACTGTCACTGCAGCTGCCTGCTGCCCACTGCCACCTTGGCACGGCTCACTTCCCTTTCAGAGTGGGGCTCCTGACCCCATGGGTGGTCTCTGAGAAGGCCCTGGAAGTTGGGGGTGCCGGGTTTCTCAGCCTCAGTGCTGTTGACGTTTGGGCTGGATCGTTCTTTGCTGTGGGGCTGCCCTGTGCATCGTGGGATGTCGACTATGGAGTAGCGCCCTGGGCTTCTACCCGCTGATGCCAGCAGAACCTCTTCCCAGACATGAAGGGCAACAGTGCCCGCTGCAGGGGACGCTGATCTGGTACGGTGGTGGGAGGGCACCAGGCCCACACGCCTCCCAGCGGCATCTCCGTGAGAACCCCACCTTCAGAGTCGTGTGGCCCGGGGCAAGGCCCTGCCTCTCTCCAGCCACTACACCCCCACCTGCCGCAGGGGCAGGGATTCACAATGCACACAAACAGGATCAAGAAGAGCATGAGAGGGCCCAGCCTTTCGCCGCCCAGACCCAACAAACAGGAGAGGCTCTGACTGCGCACCTCGGTGGTCATCCTTCCACCTGCTCCCTGGACCAGGCCAGAGAGGCGGACTGTGTGGGGCTGGGTCACCCGCGTGGCCGCAGCACAGGGTCATCTCTGCCTCTCCGCTGTCTGTCACCACCCTACGCCCACCCATCGGGAAGTCCTGCTGGTTCAGCTTCACAATGCACCCAGCACCCATGGCCACCGGCACCCGCGCGTGTCCAGTTTCAGCAGCTGCTGCCTCCGTGCCTCCGAAGTGCCATCGTCCTCACTGCAGAGGACACATTTTAACATAAAAATCCGATCACAGGACTGCTGAACTGTGAGCCGTCCAACGCCTTCTGGTCACTCACAGAACAAACCCGAAGTCCTTACTGTGTCCAGCAGGCCCTCCGTGCTGTTCCCACCAGCTCAGAATTCAGCTCCCCCTCGGCCCCTGCTATCTCTGCTCCAGGCACCCGGCACTCCCTGCTGCTCCCCTGGCACACCTGTCCCTTCTGGGCTCCCCCCCCCCCTGCACCGGATGCTCCCTGCACCAGGGACACCTTCCTGCCCCTCGCCTCCTCCACAGCGTCATCCGAGCCTGTGTTCGCACTGCCCCTCCTGCAGCCCTCCCTCGCCAGCCCCTGGCCTGGTGCCCTATTCTGCACCATGCTCAGGGCCACCTAACGTGACACAGAGCGCTGCACGCACACAGCTGTTGGCTGTCTGTCCCCCACCACAGCTTCACTCAAGAAGAGATTTGTCCGTTCTGTTCACCGCAGACCCCCAGTCCCTAAGGCAGTGTCCGGCACCTACTAGGTGCTCACCATATATTCGTTGAATGATCAAATGAGTATTTCAGGACCCCCTCTCCACAGTCAGCTCCACTCCATCCCCACTTTAGACTCACTGCTGCCAGTACCGGGTCAGGCTGGCCTGCAAATGACAAGGTGAGGCTCACGGGGTTCCGCTTCTCCCTCCAGAAGCACCCCCACCTCTCCCACCTCCCATTACGTGCCCCAGCCAGGGTGGGCTCCTTCCTGCACGTGTGTGTGTGTGCCGAGCCCTCTGCCTGGCCAGTGCACTCCTTCCCCTGCCACCTCCCAGGAAACCAGTGTTGGTCCCTCCGATTCCAGCAGAGATGTCACCTCCTGCAGAGAGCTTTCTCTGATGCCCCAAATGTGGGTGAGTTGTGCCCCCTCTGGGCCCACACTTCCGTCATCATGTCACGACCACACTGCACTGTTGACGCTTATACACTTGACCTCAAGGTCTGCAGAGACAGGGAGCTGTTCCCCCAGGGCCTAGAACAGTGCAGGGACTCAAGAAATGTGAGTTGGGTGATTTGGGTGAATCGGTTAATGAAGAGACTCTGAATTAGCTTCAGAGGTCACTTCCTGACCCCCAGGTCCTCCTAGGGCCAGGGTGGGAATGATGAGAGGCCTTCCCCTCCCAAGTCACCGTGGCGGGTGTGAGTCTTTTGTGATGCCTTCTGAGGCGTGCTGTTTCCTTCCTGAGCGCTGCAGCCCTTTTCCGGCCCCTCAGAGCACGTGCTGTGTTCATTTATTTCATGCCATTTGTGGAGGAACCTGGCCTGATGGGTCTCTGATGGGCCGACTCAGAAACACCCCTGAGTGGGCTCACCGCGGACACGCTCTGGGACTGGGGTGGCCTGTTCCTCGGAGTGAGCTCCATGCCCTTCGTCTTGTTTCTGCCCCCCACCCCCGGAGCCGGGTGAGCGGCCTGGAGACGACCGGTCTCTCCAGGCTGGGAGGGTGAGTCGGGCGACCAAGAAAGCAAGTCCTTCTTGGTGCGTGGGGAGGGAGGATGGCTCACACACAGGCTCGCACGCACGTCCCAGCTCAGAGCCCAGATGGCTTTCCTCGGGCCCTTCCCTCACCCCCATCCGCCCTCCAGTCTCCTTAGACCAGAAGCCTGAGCACTGTGCTGTAACCCACATGCAAACCTCAGTGCCCAGTAGACAGGGTCTCTGTCTCTCTGGAGCTAGGGTGGAGGGCTCGTGGGGCACGGGGACGCAGGTCTGCACAGGCACAGGTGACGCACGAATGCAAGCAGCCGCACGTGGCAGGACTGAGCACATGCCGTGTGCAAGGCGCTGGCATCTTATTTAGTCCCCGAATGGGAAGCAGGTGCTAATGTTATCCCCACCTCACAGATAAAGAAACTGAGGCACAAGGAATTTGAGTAACTCATCCATGGCTGTACAGATAGGAAGAAATGAAACTGGAATTTGAACTGGGACAGTTTGGCTCCAGAGCTGAGCTATTAACCACCGTCCCTTAACCTTCCTCCCAAATGTCCACGCAAGTCCCGTGTGCACATGTGGACATAGCTTGTGCACACACGTGCACATAAGATCACATACAGCCACGTGCATGTACAGCCCAAGCCCACAGACATAGGCTTCCTCATCACGTGAGATCTAGTGCACGTGGTCACGTGGGCAGCGAGGGTTCACCAGCCCACTTTCTCCAAGCACATTCACGCTCGGGATGCACATCGCTGCTCCAAAGCCTGTACGGGAAGCACGCAGCACCCCGCCCACCCAAGTTCACACATGCGCAAGCACACACGCATCGTCACACAAGCACGCTTGCTTATGAACAAATATTTATTGAGCATCTACTATGTGCCAGGCATATAACAGTGAAGAAACAGAGTCCCCACCCTCCCAGGGTGTGTAATCTAGCACGGGCGTGTGCATGCACAGACACGCGTGCAGTAGCAAGTCAGATGGACCTGTCCTGGGATTGAGCGCACACCACATACCAGATGCAGAGTGGACTCCCTGTGCATTAGGAGTCACTGAGAGGGCCAGGTCCCCATGGGTACATGCACCCTTGTGACTGTGTACCTCCTTCTCTGCAGCAGCCACAGGACATGACCTGGGTTTTGACAGGAGTGGGTGGGGTACAGAGGGTGAGGATCAGTGTTGTTTTCAGCACCATCTGTGGTCCAAGTATCCCCGAGCCTCCATCAACCCCCTGGAGAACAGACCTGTGACCCAAATGACAAATACCACATGCATTTGCACACATGTGTGCAATCCATGTGTTCTCACATGTGTGCACATGTGTGCAAGCTCCCCCAGTCCTTCCAGAGCCTCCTGCCCCATCACGAACCCCTCCCCCAAAGCTCCCACCCTCCTTCTCTTCCCCGATCTTGCACATCAAGGAGCAGTGGCCCGGACACACCTGGGTCTTCCCAGAGCTTGCACACTCGGGGAGGAAGGGCTGCAATGACTTGGCTTCCAGGCAGCTGTGGTGAGTTTCTGCAAACACTCCCTTCCTCAGAGAGGCTCCTCTTTACTGAAAGTTCAGGCTGTCGTAGTTTCCCCGCATTCACACAGGGGAAAGCTCAAACTCACAAAAATACTCACCAAGAGCTGTCCGTCAGTCAATCAACAAGCATTTACTGCCTGCTGCAGCCTTCACACTGAGCTGGGCACAGTGCAGGGAGATCGGGGAAGGAGTAAGCACTGGCCTTTTCCTACAAAAGGTCAGGGGCCTCCAGGGAGCTGTGGTTAGGGAGGGCTTGGGGTCGGGGTGTGGGTGTGAAGGTAGTCGAGAGTGGTCCGGGCAGAGGGCATTGCATGCTCAATGCCGGGCCATGGGAAAGTGTTCCTGTGGCCCCCAAATCACAACCAGCCATGTGCTGGTAAACCAACAATCAAAAGACAAAAACCCAAATCCAGTGTGTGGTGTCTGCTGCTTCCCACGGTATGAATACTTCCACCACGGCCAATTCCAAGCCACCGAGGTGACGTCACAGGACACAGAGTTGAGAAGAGATGTGTGCAGCTGGCCCTCGGAGCTGCTGCGGGTTGGCCTCTGCCCCCACGACGCACAGCCTCTTCCAGGGGCACACCGAGGATGGAGCCAGAGCCCGGGCACCCAGGGCAGGGCAACAGTCCCGGTGGGAAGGCCAGGGACGAGAACAAAAGCACTTGTTCATCCTTCAGTGCACGATCTGATTTGTCCTTTCGTTAACTCAGCACCCACACTCTGCCGAACCCTGGGCACCCCACAGTGTCTCAGCCCATCCCTGTCGACGCTGATGGGGAGCACAAGTGCCAACCAAGGCCTGGCAGCCAGCGGTCTTCTTGGGGGAGGTGGCTTCTAAGCTGAAACGTAATGGAGGGAAGCAGTGAGTAAGGGTAGAAAAGAGTTGTTTCCAAGCAGAGGAAATAGCGTGTGCAGCGGCTTAGTGATCTCATGAGCTTATGGTTAACCCACTGAAAGCATCCTGTTGAACAGACTTCCTAAATGAGCCAGCGTCGTCTGAGTCCTGCACACACCTTCACTCACCCACTCCTCAGATGCCCCGAGGAGGCACTCACTATCTTTAGCCCCACTGTACAGATGGGACAACTGAGACACCGTTGGTGTGCCCACGGTCACTGGTGCGCTTCGCCCCCCCACTGCACTGCCTTTCAGCATCTGAAGTGGGTGCAGCCTGGGGAAATTTGAGGGGGTACCCAGACACGGCAGCCAGCTATAGGTTAAGTTTTGGGTTTAATTAAATGTCAGAGTGTGGGAAGTGATCAGCTCAGCTAGAGCGTGCCCCCCCCCCCCGCCCCCTTCACACACAAACGAGGCAGGGCCATCGCCCAGTGTGGACGTGGTGGCCAGGAACACCGATGCACCCTGCCAGCGAAAGGTCCCGGCGCCTGCACGTCCCGCCCAGCCCGGGCTGGGATGTCCAGGGTGAGCCCTTGTTCACTTTGTGTTTGGTTTGTGTTTCTTTCACGGAACACCTCGAGTGGGCCAGGGGCCGGGCCGGGGCTGGGAGGCACAAGAAGAAATAGATTATAGGCTCTACCCTCAGGGGGTCTAGTAGGAGAGACACAGGAGTGGTGACTTTACGTATTTTCAAATTATTCCACTATTAAAAACAAAAACCACAACTGGCCATGACCACAAGCAGCACTACAGGGGCGTGCCCAAAAGAGAGAACAGTTTTCGGTGTGCTTTGGGAGAGGTTCCCAGAGCGAGGTCCACTGTGGTTGCGTCTGAAAGATGACGTTTCATTGCCGGTCACCAGGGAGTCGGGGAGCAGGAGTTGGAGGTCGAAGACACCATCCTTTTGCAAAGGGTGGTGGTGGGTGACAATGGAAACAGATCATGGAGATGGGTGTATGACATTTGGAATATACTAACACCCACTAAAGTGCATATTTTTAAATGATTAAAATGGAAAATTTTGTTATATGAATTCTGTCTCCATTAAAAAACGTTGTTTCAGTGAGGCAACTTATGGTTGCAAGTGGAAGACTATTCTTTTTTAAATGAGTTTACTGGCTCAAAAATTTTTTAATTCAAGAATGTTGTTTTGGGCCCGGATGGAAGAAAGGGCTCAGCTGGGTTTCCCGACTGGAAGGCCTCGCCCCTGGCACCTGCCTGCCGCTGTTCCACCGTCATGCTCCATCAGGCTCAGTGAGACTCGGTGGGGGAGATGGCTCTCCACGGTCCAGGTGCATAACTTACTGGTTTAGGAAACGCAAAGGAAAGAGCGGATGTTTTCCCAGTGGGCCCACTGATCATCCAGCAGAGGGCTCTTATTGGTCAGTTTTAATCACGTGCCTGTCCCTAAACCAACCACAATATAAGTAGGGGGAGAATATTCTGATCGGCCAGGCCTGAGTCCTGTGCCCTATTGGAGAGCTGAGAGTGTAGTTCCATGGAAACAACATGAGCTAAGAGAAGGGAGAGACTGTGCCCAAGGAAGACCAGGCACTATTATCAGAAGGAGAGGCCACTGGGTAGACATGACCAGAGTCCCTCTGCATGAGGATGGAAGTGCCTGATGGGGAAGAGGGGAGGGCTAGCGTGGCAGAGGGAGGGGCGTAAGTGAAGGCTGGGGACTCACAAATGTGCAGTGTGGTCGGGTTGCAGCGGCCAGGTCGTGCTGTCTAAGGTGACAGGTCATGCCATCTGGAGAATGGCCAGGTCATGGTGTCTAGGGTGCCCAGGAATGATTCTGACACGAATTCCCAGGTGTGTATGTGCACTTCTGTGTGTGTGGTACGTTTGTGCACCACAAGAATTGACTCAATTCTGACATTCTCTACCTGGAGGTAGGATCAGACCCCACCGCTGGAGGGCTCGGCCCTTCAGGTCTCCTCT
>PVIA01012439.1:0-37797 GCA_004024845.1 Tonatia bakeri | reverse complement strand
GTGAAGGACCTGCAGCACCGTCTGGATGAGGCTGAGCAGCTGGCCCTGAAGGGCGGGAAGAAGCAGATCCAGAAACTGGAGGCCAGAGTACGTATCTCAATATCTCCAAATCTGGCAAGGGGTAAAGGGCCTTCCCTCTACCCTTCTCTTCTCTCTTCCTATATATTGAATCCCATCAGGACATCCACCTAATATCTTCAGTAGGTCTTAATATTCTAATATTAATATTTTTCAAGACTGACTCTGTAAGTGTCTTTCTTGGGTGCAGGTACGTGAGCTTGAAGGAGAAGTTGAAAATGAACAGAAACGCAATGCTGAAGCTGTTAAAGGTCTGCGGAAACATGAGAGAAGAGTAAAGGAACTTTCCTACCAGGTAAGGGAATAGCTTTCTGGAATATCCAGGCTTCCTGCCCAGCAGGAAATTGGAAATCTGGTGACCATTTATGTGTCACTCACAAATAGATACACATTAACTTGGTATATATAAGAGGCAAATGACACAGTTGCTTATCACAGATCTATACTAAGCCTGGAAAATAAGGAAGCCCTTTAGATTATGGCATAAGAGAAGAAAGAATATAGGTTTTAAATCCAGATAAATGGGTATCAGCCCTAATTTGGCCTCTCTTATTTTTTAAACTTGGGTAGATTATTTAACATGCTAAATTTCAGTTTCATCACCTATAAAATAGAGTAATAACACCTCTCCAGAGTAGGAAGGGTTGGAAAAGATGTGAACAAAGTGGCATAAAAGTAGGTTTATAGTTGTGAATAGTGAAACAGATTTATTCTTGCATTATTTATTAATTATTGTATTATTTTCCAAATGAACAACTGTAAACACTTTTGCCCCACCTTACATACTTACCAAACACAGTGCCTGCACAAAGTGGATATTTAATCAGAATGACAACTGTTATTACTACGAAGGAAGCATCAGAGTTGACCAAGTTTACCCAGGCCCACTACCATAATACCAAAGTGACTTATTTTACCATCTGTAGTAGACATATTTCATTGGGTTGAACAGAGATCATTTTTTTTTTCAAACTTTCAGACTGAGGAGGACCGCAAGAATGTTCTCAGGCTGCAGGACTTGGTAGATAAATTACAGGCGAAGGTGAAATCATATAAGAGACAAGCTGAGGAGGCTGTAAGTATCTTTAAGCCTTTGGGGGAAGAAGAAAACTTTTGGGGGATAGTAAGTGTATAAAAAGAATGTATTAATGAAAATAAGACAAAGTAAGAATATACAACTCATATTTTAAGAGAGATGATTACAAATTTACCCCCAAATCCTAATTACACAGTAAGACATCAAGAGGGGATATTTTTATTATTAGACAATTTGTAAGGTTTGGCGGGGCAGAAGAAAGTTCTAACTAACCCACCTTACTTAATAGCTGCAAAGAATATACAGTAGAAGCTGTAATTAATATCATGGTAAATACTCCTCTCCCTCTAGAAATGTATAAACTCAAGTGTTTTCAAAAGCCAAACCTAAATCTTTTACCCCAACTGACTCACTACCAGTATCATTATTAGGGACTCCTCTCTCCACATTGCTATGGAGCGACAAGGGCATGTTGGAAGATTCTCCATCTACACTTTCCCTACTTGTTTCCCTTTCTACCATACACATCATAATAGGCAGGAGTAGGTAGGAAGTAAGGAAAGGCAAGAAGAAAGGGAGAGGCACAAATAAGTTCAACCAACGGTGGCATATTTCCTTCCCAAGTCCCACTTTTCCCCTTTCTTATATACCAGAGTCAAAATATATGGCACAATATTTTAAAATGGGATTTTCCCAAAGTTATAATTTGACCTCATATTTACTTACTAAATTCTGTAACGGAGAGCACCTGGGTCTCTTTCTCCTTTCTACCCAGCCCATACATCATAAATGGATTTCAGGTTTGTATGGGTTTGACATAAGATTGTCCCTTCCATTTCAAAATAATTTCTTCTCTCATTCTTTAAAGCAAAAAATGTAACTGAAGTTTTAAATTCTGTCCAGATTTGAAGTTAGATAATGCAAATTGACTATAGAAGGAAATATGTGAGGTGAAGAAATAATCCTGTTTGCTGACAAGTACAATGAGAAACACATAGTCTAATTCTCACATTTTTATCTCTGTTCTCAGGAGGAACAATCCAACGCTAATCTTGCTAAATTCCGCAAGCTCCAGCATGAGCTAGAGGAGGCTGAGGAACGGGCTGACATCGCTGAGTCCCAGGTCAACAAGCTGCGGGTGAAGAGCCGAGAGGTTCACACAAAAGTCATGAGTGAAGAGTGATAAGAGTGATCATGCCCTGATGCAATGGAATGACTGAATAGATGCACAAAATGTGGTATATTTGGTCACTTACTTTTTGGTGTTTATTCTTCTCTTAACGTTGAGTAAATAAAAACTACATTAAACTTATAAATTAAACCAGACTGCCACTTTTATTTCCAAAATTACTCTTATAGTTCTCATCTAGCTATTATTTTTAATATTATATATGACTTTGCAGAGCATTCAATATTCCATACCTCCATCAATACCCAGCTTCCCCTTTCCCATCCCTCCCACTATATAATTATCTTTTCTTTGTCTTGATTTTATTAAATCTTTCTAGATTGTTAAAAATTACTAAAGAAAATACTCCCTGAGGCTGCCCCTTCAGACAAGACCCATTCATTCATCCACTCCACAAATAGTTATTGAGTATCTACTATGTGCCAGGCACTGTTCTAAGTTCTGTGGGTATGGCAGTGAACACAGTTCCTGTCTTCTGGGTACTTATATTCTACAAGGAGAGAAAGGCAATCAACAAATAAGAAGCAATGTAGTAAGTCAAATGATAAGTGCTAACGGGATATTAAAAAGTATGGGAGGAAACAGTATTTTTGTAGAGTAGTCAAGGAAGGTCTCTCTAATATGATTACATTTGAGCAGATACCTGAAAGAAGCAAGAGAGTAAGCCAAGTGAGTATGTGAGGATGGAGGGAACAACAGAAAATGCAAAGGCCCTGAGGCAGGGGCAGGTTGGCATGTCTCACGAGAGACAGAAAGGAGGCCAGCAGGGCTGGAATGAGCAAGATAGAGTTATGAAGCAAGAGAGGAACCAGGGACCCAGAGATCATGTAGGGCCTAAGGAGCACCTAAGGAAGGACTTTGGTCTTTACTCAGAGTGAGATAGGAAAGTTTTGGAGAGTTTTGAGCAGGGGATGAAAACTAACACACATTTCTAAAGAATCACTTTGGCTGCTGTATTGAGAATAGACTTAAGGGGGAAAGGTAGAAACTGGAGGACCAGGAAGGAGTCTATTATAATAAAATACTAAAATATAAGATTAAAAAATGACAGTTGCTTAGACCAGAAAAATGTTATTGGGAGATGATGAGAAGTAGATGGATTCTAGATGTATTGTCAAAATAGTGCACACAGAATTTTCTGATAGACTGGGGAAATGAGTGGTCAAAGAAAAAGAGAGAGATAGAGAACTTATGAAAAGAAGACAGATAAGACAAGAAAGATCTAGCAGAGTACAAACATGAGAAGTCTGGTCTCCAGAAAGATAGGAGGCAGTAGACCGAAAATGCATCTAGACAAAATTTGTATATTATGCACCCCTGTCCCTCTTCCACCTTCTAGCATCTACTCTCTCCCACCTCCCAACCCCTTCAGTCTCAATCTTCGACACTATAAATTGTACAGGCCACAATCTCAACTATGTCTAAAATGAATAACAAAGTTTAAAACAAAAAAATTCAAAATATTCTCCTAAACAAAATTTCAGAGTACAAAGGAAATAAAAACTATAATCACAAAAACCTCTACAAGTATACATTAAAAGTAAAGCTTTGTGACCTTGGCTTATAGAAAAATTTCTTAAATACAACACCAAAAGCACAAGACATGAAAGAGAAAATTGATAAAATGGATTTCATCAAAATTTTAAGTCCCCGCTCTTTGAAAAACACTGTTAAAGAGAATGAAAAGACAAGCCAAAGACCAAAGAAAAGTATTTCTAAATTATATCTATCCCTGATAAAGGATGTGTTTCCAGAATATACAAAGAAATCTAAAACTTCAAAAAAAAAAAAAAAAACATCTGATTTTTAAAAGGGCAAAAGATTTAAACAAACATTCCGCCAAAGAAGACATACAGATAGCAAACAGGCAAATGAAAAACATTCAACATCATGAGTCTTTAGGAAAATAGCAATTAAAACATAATGAGATATCACTACACACCAATTACAATGGCTAACAGTCCAAGTGCTTGCCAAGAGGTGGAGGAACTGGACCTCTCATGTCTGCTAGTGATAATGTGACATGGCACAACCACTTTAGAAAATAATTTGACAGCTTCTTAAAAGTTAAGAAATTGTCCATTTATTCCAGCGATTCTATTCTTAGGTATTTAGCCAAGAGAAATTAAAACATTGCAAAGACTTGTACACAAATATTCACAGCATATTTAATTGTAATAGCAAAAACTGGAAACAAATCCAAATGTCCTTCAACAAGTGAATGAGTAAACACAGGGAGGTAAATCCACATAATGGAATACTACTCAGTGATAAAAAAAACAAAACTATTAAGACACACTAAAATATGGATGAATCTCAAAATAATTGTGCTCAGTGAAAGCAGCCAGACCAAAAAAAAAAAAGTGTAGACTCTTTTTTTGCATTTATATAAAATTCTAGAAAATAAAACCTAATCTATAGTGACTACAAGTTGATGTCTGGTTGCCCAGAGATGGAGCGGGAAAATTTAGAGGAGGCATTGAGGGACAGTAGAGGGTATTACAAAGAAGCACCAGGAAACTTCTGGGGATGATGGACATATTCATTACCTTGATTCAGATGATGGTGTCACAGTGTATACAGGTCAATACCCTATAAATATGTAGAGTTTATTACATGTCAGTTATACCTCCATAAATCTGTTTAAAATTTTTTAAACATCTATGTTTAAAATTTTTTAAATACTATAATTACAGTGCTTCAGGAAATAGTAATTAGGATACTGTATGTCAAACTTTAAAGCTACAGGTATAATCTTTCATAGAATTACACTGAATCTATCAACTTGGGGAGAATTAAGATATTCACTAGAGCAATGGGGAAAAAGGTGGGACAACTTAACAGAACAACTATAATAAAGAAAAAGATATTTACTATGCTAATTCTTCCAATTCATGAACATAGTATGTTTCCCCGTTTATTTCAATTTTCTTTGGTTTCTTTCATTGTTTTGTAATTTTCAGCATATAAGTCCTAGGTTTACACATAATTTTTTTTCTTTCTTTTTGTTTTAAGCCATTGTAAATGGTATTTTATTTCTGATTTTAGTGTCCACATTCATTGCTAGTATACAGAAATACAGGTGATTTTTGTATGTCTGCCTTATACACTAAAACCCTACTAAACTCAGTAATTCTGAGGTTTTTTTATAAATTCTTTGGGGTTTTCTACATAGACAATCATGTCATCTGGGAAAACAACCAGTTAAAGTGAATCTAAATTAAAATGAAGCTCAAATTACACAGTAAATAATGGGGGAGGGAGTCTGACTGGGATTTTATCTTAAAAATAAAGCCAGAAGCACTGAAATAAATTTATTTTCTGATACCCTTCACAAAATTTAAGTTATAATTACAACTCTCTGCTAATTCTAAGAACAAAGAATAAATCAATATTAGAGTTGGAAGAAAGGGGCATAGTTACACAATCTTATATAATGTGGCATCTTTTATATTAAGTTTTTGCAATGCAATCATAAAGATGTCCTTTGTTGCAAAAAAAAGAAATGCTGATGGCTTCACTGATATTTTTAAGTGCCTTCCTAATCCTTTGATCCTGAACTCATTCTCTTGAAACACTTACTACTAGTTCCATGCTGGTACACACACACTGGTCAGTGACTTTGCAAAATTCAGGTACATTTCTAATACCACTTTCATCAACTGCATTAAATTCTGCAAGTTTTGCAAGACTTCTCATTTTATTTTGCAGTCATGTTGCATTGATTATTGTATATTTACAACATCTATCGTTAATGAATTACTTTTTTGTTTTCCTATGCAATATCATTACTGTGAGGACTCCATAATAGGAACTCCACTGTTGGAAACCCTACCAGGCATGTCCAACTTGTGGCCCGTGGGCCGCATGCAGTCCAGGAAGAATGGCTGTGAATGTGGCCCAAAACAAATTTGTAAATTTACTTAAAATGTTATGAGGTTTTTTTTGTGATTATGTGTTGCAATGTATGTAATGTGTGGCCCAAAACTTTTCTTCCAATGTGGCACAGAGATGCCAAAAGATTGGACACCCCTGTGTAAACCATCCGTAGCCTTCACCCAGAAAGTCTATTCTATAAATGTCATAAATAAAGATATGCATAAACATTTATATGCAGGTGCTTACTAGAATATCTAAAAGACAAAAAAGTTGGTCACGCTTAATGTCCAACAATAGAAAACTGTTTAAGTTAAGTAATGCTACGAAACCATGAAGTAGAAGAAGAGTTAAGACTATGAGAAAATTTTCATGATGTAGAAGAAGAGTTAAAATTATGAGAAAATTTTCCTAATTTGGTAAGAATCATGATGTAGCAGAAGAGTTAAAACTATGAGAAAATTTTCATAATTTGTTAAGTTTCAAAGGCAGAACACGAAACTATGCCTATAGTGCAATACTTCAATTGTGTTTGAAAACATGTGTTTTAAAAAATTGTGTACATGTTTATGGAAACATGGAAGAGAAGGTGTAAAAAGACGTAAACCAAATTTAGGTAGAGCTCTCCTCTTTGCTAAAATTTTAGGAGTAATTTTAACTTTTTTCTTCAGTATGTCTGGTTATATTTTTTAATCTTTCTACAACATGTATATTACTTTTAGAATTTTTTAAAAGGCTCATATTTGTTCAATACATAAATAAAGTAAGCTGCTTCTTAAGAATTATATCCCCTTCTCGTCAAAGAAAAGGAAATCACCGACAACAGAACGGCGAAGAGCAGAGGGTCACCCGCTGGATCAGACCCACGGCACAGCTGCTGGAAGCCGCCGCCTTCCCTCCAAGCCCTCGGTGCGGATTAACATTCCAGGGCGGACGAGCAGCTGCCGGCGCGCAAACGCGGATTCCGCCTCCTGGCTGTGGCACCCATCTGGCACCTGTCACACATACCAGAGCCTCTGGGCCCCTCACCGAAGACTTCATAGTCACACTTTCCGAAGCGGGAAGCCCAGGCATCGGCTGCGGGCAGATGGAAAGAAGCTTGCCTAAGGATGGAATTCTCCGGCTAGATTCCTCCGTCCTGCCTCCAAGGGCCACCAAGATGTTGCTTCCGGAGCCCACCAGGAAAAATAAAGCCTCTCCGGGGATAACGGAGAGAACATTCCCCTTGGGGAACGCACCCAAAAAGGGCTTCTCTTGCATCACAGTAGCTTGACCTGCACAAGAGGGCCAACCATTTTCTCAGCCCGCACAGAAACTATAGCTCATGGCTCTCTCCTGGGAAAGCTGAGCCACCATGTAGTGCGAGGGCTCAGACTATGAGATATTTTGTTAATAACATGGATAGAAAACGTAGCACCATTTGAGCAAGAGAATCTGTTCTTTCTGAGCATTTTTCCAGTCTCCTGAAAAATAATTCAGTTGATACCCACAGATTTTAGTAACCAAGATGAAGTTGGCATGATATATACGTATATGCAATATAATAACATGCCTACGTACACACTGAAAAGCTTCAAGTGGAATTCGGCAATTTCAGAACTTTTCAAAAACCCCCTTTGCGCCCCGGCGGGACGGCGCAGTTGGCTGCGGCGTCACCCCCGCACGGGAAGGCTGCGCCTTGGAGTCCAACCGGGCACAGACCTAGGCGGCGGCGGTTCGACGTCCCCAGGGGGCCACTGAGGGGTGCGTCTCTCCCGTACGGATGTTTCTCCCACATCG
The DNA here is from genome assembly GCA_004024845.1 of Tonatia bakeri. Taxonomy (NCBI): domain Eukaryota; kingdom Metazoa; phylum Chordata; class Mammalia; order Chiroptera; family Phyllostomidae; genus Tonatia; species Tonatia bakeri. The sequence goes on along the minus strand of PVIA01012439.1, from coordinate 29,839 downwards.
TGTTTCTCTTTCTCCCTCTCTCAAAAACCAATAAATATATCCCCGTGAGGTTTTTTTTTTTTTTTTAATTCCTTCAGCCCAGTGTCGTCAAGAGCCCTGCATTCCAATTCCCTGTCCTGGTCCAATTTCATTGTCCCCACCACAGCCTCACGCCGATACCCTCGGGAATCACACAGCCCAGAAAATCGTGAGGAAGAGCAAGGCCCTCCTCACAAACCGACAGATGCACGCTTACTGACCGGGTCCCACTATCGCTACCAGGCTGGTGCCAACATGGCGCAGTCACTTCCCGCCTTTCCTTCCCGCCGACTCATCCTCCCATCATGCTCTGGAGCACGGCGGAAGTGACTCCTCCCCTCTCAGGGAAAAAGAAACCTTGTTTCTTTCCAGTAGTCAAAGAGAATGGCTGCTGTCTTTTCCTGCGTGATCCACCCACCCAGCCCTAACTAAATATGAAACTGTTTGGGAGAACCAATGTTTTATCCCCGATGTCCGGAACAATGTCTTTGTGAGCCATTTGTTAAATGGAAAGCAGACACAAATTATTTTTGACAGAACGAAGCAAAGATGAATAGAAAAAGAGCAGATAATAAGACCTACACTCAGCACATAATAAAAAATAAAGCTGCCTTTATAATAACGGCTGACATTTAAACCTCAAAATCCTTTTCGTAGTTTGCCAGGCTCTACCCAACTGGCCTCTGGCCACCTCTGTCACTTCATTTCCTGTTACTGTTTCACCTCGCTCCCTGCACCCCTGCCTTGCTGGCGCTGTTGTTGCTATTGTGTTCCCATGCAGGCACCCTCTCCTCCCAAAGCCTTTGTATCTGTTTCCTCTGCTTAGGATTCTGTCCCCTGTTGATAGTCTCGTAGGTCACTCCTTTACTAAGTGTTTAAATATCACTTCTTCAGAGAAACTTTCCATGGTCAATCTACTTAGATACCACAGAGCCAAAATTTCCATATCCTGCTTTTTCTTTCCTTCTGAGCATTTATCACTTATTGGCATTAGATAATCTGTTTGTGGTCCTCTCAGATACACACATGGGAATAGAATTTCCACGAGGGTGGAGGTGTTGCCTGTTTTGTTTCCTAGCACTTAAAATCCTCCCAGCACATAATAGGTGCTCAATGAATGTTTGATGAATGAACATTTGAATGAGTGCATGCTCACAATGTTGCTGGCTTTGAGCATTGCAGCTTTAAAATTGGCAGTAAGTGTGAAATTTCGTCATCACTCTGGCTTAATGGGAGATCTCAAGCTGCTTCCATCTAGCCTCATCTTGGTCACGTTTGAGGATTTTGTCATCATACACCAACAACCCTTCAGGTAGGGTGATGAACTTATCTAGGTTTGCCCAAGACTTTCCTGGTTTTAAAACTGAAAGCCATAGGAACTTCGATAATAGTCAAACTAGGATGGTTGGTCAATCTACTTTACGTATCCATGCTGCATCTTCCTTGTTTTGCTTAATTGCTCTGTGTGTGAGTGTGTGTGGTGAACAGGGTGAGGGTTGAGGAGTTGACTAAAGAGTGTTCTGAGCCATCTGAACAGGAAATTGGTTCTACGCAGTGAGTAGGATGGGAGTACTGAACGGACAATGGTCAAGCTGCAGTCAGCTGACAGGACTCACCAAACAGCAACATAAAACACACAGAAGATGCTGTTCTGGCTTCCAGAACCCTCTAGCGTTGGCAGTGGTTGGTGCTTTCTTTAGAGAAAGCTCTGGTCTCCAAATCTCAAGCTCTCCTGTCAACATGGCCCCACTCAATTTCTCTTCTCCCCACCTATCATGTCACTTCCAAATGAAACCCTGCCATGAATTCACAAACTCAATTGTCACAAGAACGCATGAGCTGGGTATTTTTATAACCCCATTTTGTTGATGAAGAAATTTAGGCTTAAAAAAAGTTACATAACTTGCCCAAATTCACATTGTCTAAATGGTGAAGTCAGAATTTGAACCACAATATTCTCTCAAGGTCCATTCTTACTACATCATCACTCACGTTTTAACAATGTATGCATATGTTAGTTGTCCAGTAAAGAATACATATGCATACATACAGGGTGGGCAAAAGTAGGTCAATAGTTGTTCATATGGAAAACACTATAATAACTAATGAATAACAATACAAGAATAAACTGTGTTTTATGCACTCACAACTATAAGCCTATTTTTGCCCCACACTGTATTTATTTAAGATACATCATTTAAGACCCCAGTAATAGTAATTAAAAGTAATTGTTCATGCTTATCTTCGTTCTAATGAGGCTTTAAGCAACGAACATAACCAAAACGCAGCTAATAGAAAGAAAAAAGTAAATGACAGGGGCCCTAAGTCTCACAGGAATCAGTCAAGGTTATGAGGTCAAGTAGGGAAGTATCCGGTTTACTGAACAGCCGTAGCTGATAGGGTTTCTTCTCTGGACACAATGTTCCCAAGCCAACCAACCTCTCCGTGTTGTTGTGGAGAAGGATGCCTGGCTTGTGTGTAATTCCGAGAAGCGTGTATAATTCTGAGGGTATTAGTGTCTTACGGGATCTTGCAAAGCCAGAAGCAGCTGTCTTGAAGTGAAAAGACAAACCAGACTTGGAGTCAAAGATGTTTGCTCTAGTTCCCCCTCTGCCACTTACTCACTGTATGACTACTTACTTAACCTTGTCAAGCCTCATTTCTCCCACTCCTAATACTGATAAACCTTTCTCCTCATTGGGATTCCAAGAGAATCAATTTAAATAATACTCTTGATAACCACCCATCAACAGTCGCTTTGCAAAATTTCAGTGTATAAATGCCAGCAGTGAAGAAGGTTATGTATTGCATTTGAAAGAGTTCTGAACTAGCTTCCTTGGGTTTGAGAATAAAAGGGAAAGGGGTCTGTTTCTACCTTTAGCATCAATTAGATTACCTTTCCAGAACCTCGATTTCTGATTCTGTGGAGGGTTAGATGAGACATTATTCAAGGTTCCTTTTAGTTCTAGAATCTGATATTCTTACTTAAGTCGTAAATCTTTAATTCAATTCAAATATGAATTTGCGTCATTCACTTTGACTTTCCTGTCCTGTGACTTTCACCCAAAAGTTTTTGTTGCTGGCTAGGAAACTTTCTGCCGCTTTTTGAAATTTCATCTCTTACATAAGCTCTTAGATAGTTCTGAGGGGTGAGGTCTGATCCTGCTATCGGTACAGTTAATTGCCCTTTCTTCTCAAGTAGCCCTCTGAGGAATGACCTCAATCACACTTGTTTCCTAGTCCTCTATTTGGCCCTGCTTCTGCCTTCTCTTTCCTGCACCATCCAAATCTACATTTTCTCTGAATGCATCTTATAAAGTTATTGGTGGAGAAATTTGTTCCTAGGAGAATCAGAAAAACTTTCTCTTCCTTTTTAATGCCTGCTTCCTCCTTAATCCCTTCCCTTCAAAGCTGCCACCCCCCCACCCCCATCCTGTTGAAGTGACTGTCAGGATCACCTCCCTGAGGAATCAGTGCCCTGCTCATGTTCCTCTTTTTCATCTTCTGCACAGTGCTCCTCATTATATCCTCTCTCTTGAAAATATTGCCTCCCCTGACTGCTTTTGATACTAATAATAATGTTCCCTTTGCTTTAGAGTCAGCAAAATGATTTTGTAACAAGAATGGAGAAAAACTACCATTCACAGAACTCCTTTCAGATTTGGGAAAGATGGAATGACAATGTGGGCTGTGAGCTATAGACTATGGGTCATAGTTGTGAGATAAAAATGAGGTTTCTAAAGGGTGTGTGTGAGAAAAAGTAAGTGGTTGCCGAACTTACTAAGGATCCAGGTGATCTTCTTTACTTGAGGGCTTTTATTTTGTTGCATAATCGGATGAGTAAGAATGCAGGTCTACGGCAGCACTAAATGACTCCCCATAATAAACAACTGAGCACCAGTAAGAGTGAGAAAAACAACTCAGGGAAAGAAAGGAAATGAACCACCGACATCAATATGAAGGCAAATGAACTTTTTAGAGCTGACATTTCTGATAGAAACTTTGCATACTTGTAAGTTATGTAATATATCCCTCTTCTATGCCTTCCCCACAAAATCTTCAGTAAAGTCCACATAGCTCACTTATGTTTTTGGTGTTAATGGATTATTTTCTGAGGTCTTTGTCAAGGTTGATATAGATTAAAACATACTGTTTGCCGTGCAGAGACTGTGACATCTGGATGGTGAAGTTCGTGTCTCTTTTGATCCCCACACCTCATGAATTGGGCAGAAACAATTATTTTTCTCGATTTTCAACTGAAGGGAAAGTACCACAGTTGCTGAGAGAGCTAATGTAACCTACCATAGTTAGTATATAGCAAAAGTAAAATATGGACTTATTTGGCTCTACTTGCTCCAACAAGATCTCACGCAGGTATTTGCTTGCTTGCAGAATGATCTTTTTTCACTCTTTGTATTTTCATTTTCTCTTCCCACTTCCTAAACATACAGGCTTCCTCTGAGAACTCAACCCCCTCGATGAGTTCAAGTGTTACCTCCATACAATGACACCACATACGAGTGTGGACACATGCACAACCTACGTCTCCAGCCTTGACCTCTGCTTTAAATTCTGAATCCTTATCTCTCCCTGTAACTGGACTTTGCCATCCTCTCAGCCTCAATATATCTAAACTCTAAACTCATTCTTCCCTCTTCAGCATTTCCTCTTGCTTGGTTTCAAGCCCTTAGATTCCCAGGCTGAAATAAGAGCTGGATAGAAGGCAGGATTCTCTGATCCCTGCTCTTTCTGAAACCCAGCACTCATCAAAATCCTGTGGATCCTACCTTCAGGGCACACCCGTTCTCTTTCCTTCTCAATCTCATTCTATCCTACTTAATCAAGGCTCTCTTCATCTTTGTCTTATACTGTGATTATTTTTTATATTCACTGCAAGTAGATTTTAATATATATTAAGTGGACTTTAATATATTAATATAATATGGGGCAGGGCCTCAAAAAATAAGGTTACAGCTCACAGAGGTCTTTTCACTGCCTCAGATTTAAAAGTTCTCTTTTCCTTGTTGCCCTTTCTAAATGGGACAGAGAGGCAGAACACTTGGAGCCCACACAACGTGCTTCTCTTTGAGTCTGCAGGGTGGACTCAGAGACACCTGGGCACAGCCATTGTGAAACCCAACTCTCTCATGTTGTGGAGAGCTTTAACACAGATCTGAAGTCATAGGAGCATCCAGGGGCTAATTCTGTGTAGCTGCCCTCCTGCCCCATAAGACATCAGTGCTTGTGGAATCCTCTTGGAAAGCTTTATGTCGACCTTTTTTATAGAGTTGATAAATGGTTCTAGGCCCCTAGGTTCTCCCTTCTCCGTTGTATCCTATCATAAATATATGTGTGTGTACATGTTTGTGTGTGTATTTATTTATTTCTCAAAATTTCAAAGATTCCCCACTGATCTTAGACTAATGTCTCAACCCTTTCACTGGGCACTGGAAGCCCCTCACAGACCTGGCCCACTTCTCCACCTGTCATCTGTACGCTACCTCCCAGCCTTCACCTGCATACTACCTCCCAGCCTTCCAACCCTGCACTCCAGACTTGCCCATTCCACCTTCCTGACACAAATGGAAAGCCTTGTTTCCTAGCCAAATTCCTCAGAACCTCATCCCTGCTCCTCTCACCCGTATAAAGTCTGCCTCCTTTAAGGAGAGTAGAGGATAAAGGGAAAAACAAGACTGGAGTCAGACTCTGGATTTCAGTTCTATTGTCTGTTCGCTGTGGGTCCCTTGGCCAATCGTTTAACCTCCTCAGGCCTCAGTTTCCCCACATGGAGAATAAGAACAATAGTAATATAAATATTATAACCCCCCTCAGGCTTGTATAAACATAATAAAATATGCAAAAATGCTATGTAAACTAAAAAGATCACTTCTCTCCTCCAAGGCAATATAATTCTGATAATATTTATTTATTTATCTATTTAGAGGGAGAGGGAGGAAGAAAGAAAGGGAGAGAAACATGGGCCAGCGGTGGCCTCTCACACACCCCCAATTGCAGTCCAGCAACCTTTTGCTTTGCAGATGAAGCTCAACCAATCGAACCTCACCAACCAGGGCTTTTTTCAAAAAGATTTTATTTGTTTGTTTGTTTAGAGGGGGAAAGAAGAGAGAAAGAGAAGGAACAATTCTGATATTTTACATATACTGCATACTTGATGGTTTCAAATTCCATGTACATACATACAATCTGGGCATCCCACTCATCTTGGCTCTTAGCTTAACCTTGAAAAATTAATTTATCCTCTTCTTGTCTATGTGCTCTCTTGCCATATCCGTTATCACTTCCTTTGGGGCAGTAATCCTGTTTCATATACCCATTCCCCACTTTCAGCACAGAGCCCTATACCAAGTAGGCACTGAAAAGTGATGTGCTTGCAAAAGTAAAAGGTTATAGACATGGGATCTAGACCCAGAAAGGGTTTGTCACTTCTGCCACTTACTAGTTGTGTGGCCTTGAACAGATTATGTGAATGCTTAGTGACTCAATTTCCTCGATAGTAAAATGGGAATGATATTAGCATCTACCTCACGGAACTGTTAAGACACTTCATTGAATCAATATGGATAAAGCCTGGTATGTGGTGAGTTCTTAATAAATGTAAACTATTACTATAAAGAATAACTAACTCCAATTCCATTCATTTCTGCCTTATCAGTTCAGCTCTCTTTCAACAAAATTTCTCTGAATCATCTTGATTCATTTATTCACCAAATATTTACCACCTATCTGCTACATGCAAAAGCTGTCGAATAAAAACAGCGGTGTTCATGCCTGATATCTCTCTGCTGCTTTCTTCTATGCCAAATAGTGCTAAGAAACAGACTCTGTCTATGTGGATTACAGCTTTTGGCCTCCCCTCTAGTTTCCTGGAACAGGGAATAAGATGTTATTCTAACATCAAATCACCAGGTACAAAAAAGTTCTTCATACATTACAGAAAGAAATGGATTTTCTCTTAATGTGTTAATACCCCTGAATGTGTTAATATTTATGGTGAATCCTTAACAGCAGGGAATAGAGTTTGCCACTTTCATAAATGCATTCAGTCACAGCACCATTTATTTCACAGTTTCTCTAACCATCAGCATTTTGTCAAATGTTATTTTGGAAAATGCTGCATGAAGTCCTACTTTTATCTATTTCTCCTCTGCCCACATTTCATTTTGACTAATGCAAACTGTCCTTTGGAAATTCCCCACCTATCGGAGACTACCTCCTGGAAGCCTGGGTAGGGAATATTGGTTCAGCAAACACTGATCATATTACAATTTAAACATGTCAGACTGTGTTGTTATAAATGGCTCTAACTTCTACACGTATAATTGTTCTTACATATCCAAAGAGCACTTAGGTTTTAGCAAAAAAAAAAATTTTAAAAATCCCCAAAGCAACAACAACAATTGTTACAAAGACCATTTATCTTCATTAGAACCCTCTAGAATGTCACTTGGAACTTCTTGAGTCCTACTTTAGCCTGATCTTAACTTTGTAATGTTTCCCTGTCCGTTGAAGACTAGGAAAAGCAAAATCAGGATATTAGAGGCAAATATACTAACCACAGAAAGAGTCATACCTGAAAGGCTGGTCATGAAGGTAAAAATATAAAAACTAAATATTAGACACAAAAATTCATAGCAATCTAGGAACAATTAGTGCAGGGCAAAACTCACTAAAAAACTAATGTTCTTGAAAACTTCATTATATCACCTCCCAGAGTCCTGAGTGATCAAGAAAAAGTTAAATTCTATTCAAGATACTAAGTTAAATAAAACAAGATAATATGAAACACATTTTAGAAAGCTTTTCTTCATCAATGGATTTTTTTAACTCAATAACACTGATGTGTTAAATGTCAATCTTTAATTTTCCAGAAATTTCTGAGAGGAGGCACACACCATCGCACATCCCAGATCAATGCTGGGTAGATGAGATGTAGTGACTGTCCACACTATTGATCGCCCATTGCTTGACAATTCATACTGCGGTTCTGCCCTTTACTGACCTTCTTAGCACACTCTGCCCCAGTTCAACTCAGCCCCTAGGACTCTCTAAGTCTCAAAGATCTGTGTCCAACGTCAAAATCCCTACACAGCTGACTTGGCATTATGCAGCCTCCGCTGGTCATTTATCCAAGTAACTTAACAAGAGTGAGAGATCAGGGCAACGACGCATTTACATGTAAGGAGTAAATGGTGATCCCCCAAATATAGCAAAGTTAGAGTGCTGGGCTGGCAGATTTGGAAGTATAAAGAGAGCTGGGGGGACACACTCATGAAACTCTTCCGACTGCAGCATCTCGAGGTAAGTGCTACCAAGTGCCCACTTTTTTGTTCCATGAAGTTGTTATTAAACCTGATGAAGTTCTCAGTCAAGAAAGGAAGGCAGCACAGTAGCCTTCACTTGAAGGCCTTCTTCTAAGTCCTGTGTTAAGGGCAATATGGGCGGCAATATGGCAAGAAAGATCATTGCCTTTTAAGAAATTTTTTACAAGGAGTAAAAAGACAAAAATATAAGCACTTATGAGACAAAAATTTTTAACTTATAGAATAAAACTGAAGATGATTCATAATTCCCCTCCAATTGTTTAGGTTGGTGTTAAACCATGCTGTTAGCAAGTAAACGTGAATTGGCGATATCTCTTCTGTAATTACCTCAAACTATTATTTGCAAGTTTTATGGTTATTTCAGTTTTCTTCCCCACTTCCAGTTTTCTGGAAGATGATCGTAAAAAGGCATTGTCCCAAGCCTGTTACCCATCTTATCCATCATAGTCTGGTTATTAGTGACTGGTTTCCAGACTGCCCTTGCATAGCAGGCCCTGTGCACTTTGGGCTCATGTCTGATACTGCGGTAGTGTCCCTCAGAGGGACTCCAGCCTTGGGAGACTGGTGACACTTCGATTTCAGGTCATTATCTCTACCAGAATACTTGCCATCGTAGACTTACAGGGTTAAGAGGAATCCTAGAGAGTTTTCTGGTCCATGTGTCTCATTTTACAGAAGGAAACCAAAGCCCAAAGAAATTATAACAGCTACCCAATAAAACTGGTACTAGGAAACTGAGGCTGAGCCTCCAAGTCTTATTTCTTTTGAGGTAAGGATTCAGAATATAATACATAATCATTTCATTTTTTTTCCAGAGAAATTTGGGAGAATTTTCAGTTATAATTGGAGACTTATTAGACTCATGAAAGAGAGGGAAGGAGGTGAGGACAATAGTAAACCGAGCATTGAAATGTGTCCTCCTGCCTAAATGGCATGTTGCACAATGCTTCCTCGGTTTCATCAAAGTACTGCATAGTAAACAGGAAGTTTGTTTGAATTAAATTTGATATTAAAAAATTCTCAGACTCTCAAGGCCCCTTGAGATCATTGCATAGGTTATAAACTCTGAGACCTAAGATCCCTTAGTCCTAGATGAGTTTTCAGCTGCCCTACCTACCTTCATCTTCTCCAGAAGAATTTAGAATATTTAAGAAAGTGATTTTCCTAGACGTCTTAATGAAATTTCGTCTGCAATTCAAAACTTTTCTCCTATTGCCAAAAGAATTTAACTATTGACTCTGAGTACCCAGGTTACAATCTGAATCATTCCCTTCCCTCCTTTCTTTTTGTCCTGACCCCTGTTTTGGCCAGAACCAGAGTCTCTCTAAGTCCCCACAGCACTTCATTTAGTCTCTTATAGAATTGTCTTATCCTTTCTTGTTCAAAGATTCATTTGAGTATTTTTCTGAACCCTTACTAAAGTTTTTACATCTATAGGTAGAGGCTGTCTTTTTTTCCTACTTTGTACCCCTTTAAGAAACTGACAGGCTACTTTGCACACACAGGAGATACTAAAAAAAAAAAAAAAAAGAGCATTAATCAAATGCTGTAATTAAGCATTTAAAGAATAATGATTTAACTAAAGGAAAATGGTAAGTTTATTTCCATCCCACACCATCTACTATGTACCTATTTAAATGTAGCTAAACTTGGAACAGTCTCTATATTTATTTAAAGTATTTGTAGTTCATTTTTTCTTTGTTTTTATTTGTTTTTGACTCTGAAATAACCTCCAAGAAGACACTTCATTCCTGAAGGACACTGACCATCACTTCGGGAAGTAAGAAGGTAAGAGTTACTCTCAGCTTGATTGGGAGTACAATATTTGAAATGAGCAAGCATTGTTTTACACATTCTCGTTTCTACTGCTCTCACAGGAAAGTAAAACTGATGAAATGGAAACCAATTACTTGGTATTCCTAAGGGCAGATTATAAAAATATGCAGGTTATACCAAAATAAGAATGATTCCCTAACTTTTCTCATTACAGTAAAAAGTTTAAAATACAATGCAGAACATTGATATGCAAGCTCCAGCCCATGAGGTTAGTTGGCCCAGAAAATGATGTTCGTAAGATTCAATCTTCACACACAGGCTGACTTTACTGTTCCTTGAGCTTAGTCTGCACCCCTGAATCCACCCAGTTGTGCTTTTACTCACAAACAATACTGAGACAATGAAGAGAAATTCAGTCATACCCATTCCCAGGTGGTAATAACAACCCTTTCCTCCCATCACCCCTTCTACAAATTGCTTCTGTTTATTACAGGCAATTCTAGATCATTTAGAACTAAGAAAAAATATATAATTGAGTCATGACCACACCATCATTGACAAGATAACAGTGGCTGAGAAATTCCCAGGAGAGGGGTGAAAGTCAAGGACAGTGCCATGATTTACTGACAGCACACATGGGTGCCGGGAGCACTCAGAAGTAGGGATGGAGATTAGGTGGGCTGGTGTGGCCATCTCAGTTGGAAGACTGGTAAAGACAGTAGCAGAGTTGGTGATTGAAGGGACACAGCTTTGCAGGGTTGGAAGCAAGTCAAGGTCTCAGAACAGAGAAGAGACTAATTAGGGGACCTGCTGGGGGTGGGATACAGGGGTATCATGAGTTCCCCCTAGAGAGTTGGATCAGGCCTAAGCAGGTGAAGTTTATCAGCCAAGAATAAACCGTTTTACTGTTGGGTCCCAGAACACAGTTGCATAAATATGGGGAGAAGATCTGACTTAGCAACCGCACACGCGCGGAGGATTGAGCGGCTTTGCTGAGCAGTGAGCAGTGAGTCAGCAGTGCGCTGAGGCTGCCAGGAGGCAGTCGCCACCCCAGCGTTGCACCGAGGTCGGGAGAGGTGAGGGCGAATGCTGGTAGAAGACGATAGGAGGTTTGGAAGTCACACTTCAACAGATTGGCAGGAATGGGTTCACCAGGGTAGTAAAGATTCAGAAGCACATCTCAGAAGAAGCAGATGAAGATGGAGCTGGGGCTGTTTATCATGGAGAAGATAAAACAAAGCCATTCCAATGGGTGAAGAGGTGTTTCGTGGGAAGAAGGTTTGAACTCTTCCTGTGGTTACCAAGAGCTGGAATGAGAGTCAGTCATCCTGAAGGTACAGAAAGCCAGATTTCAGTTTAAAGCAGGATGAATGTTTGGCCTGTGAAATGAACTCGATATGGAGAAGAATCGTCCCTGAAGCTGTCAAGTTGGTTCGACATACAACACCTTGCAAGAATATTGCTGAGACAGTTCCTGCACCATCTAAGTAGTAAAATTAAAAGATACAGGATATTGAGTCACTATTGAGTGTAACGATGAAAATAATGCTGAGAGTAATGGTGAAAGGAGAGAAATCTCCACCTCAAAAGTGGTAGTGACTTGAAACCCAGGTGGAAAGTCTAGGTTTTCTAGGATGCCTAAAAATATAGTTTAACCATGAGTAGTCTTTTCCTAAATTCAGGTTTTCTTCTTATACTACCTTCGCAAAGTTTGCAATATCCATTTAGCACCAGTACTATTAATTCACTTAATATTTTTATTTACACTGATTCTTTTTCCTTAGATTTTTAAAAAGATTTTATTTATTTATTTTTACAGAGAGGAAGGGAAGGAGAAAGAGAGGGAGAGAAACATCAATGTGTGGTAGCCTCTCATGCGCCCCCTACAGGGAACCTGGCCTGCAATCAAACAGGCTACCCTTTGGTTTTCAGGCAGGTGCTCAATTCACTGAGCCACACCAGCCAAGGCTAGATTTGGTTTTTCAAAATTATGTTCTGTGCTTGCTATGTAGGTGTGGACCATCTACTAGACATTTGTTAGATATTCAGAATTTCAAACACTACCCAGGCCTGCTGATAGAATATGTATTTTATTTAGCAAGACACCTGGTTGGATGCATATGCGTGCTAAACTTCAAAAAAACTGCCTTATAGCAATAGTATAAACAGATATAGCACACTCTCTAAATGGGAAACATATATACCTATTTTATCCATTTTAATTTTCTTCAGACTTAAAAAAAATTATCTCTGAACTTGAGATGCATCTTACAATCAATGAAAGAAATGTTGTGATTAGCTTTGTTTTTATTCTTTACTTCTGGAACACAAAATTGTCTATCTTACAATCGATGTCATCTTAGATTTTGATAAAATAAGGTAATAGACTTGAAATAAACATATAATTATTAAAATTAGGAAATATTTGCCTAAAATCATTTTGTATATGAACAATAGGACCATACCATGGTTTTGAAAAGAGTGGCTTTAGGAAAGCAAAATAATGTTTAAGCCATCACTGTGTTTGAGGCCCTTGGGAGAAGTTCAGATTCCCAGGTTCCAGCCACAGAGATTCGATCACAGATGATCTTGGTATGGATGATCAGATCATCTTCCCAGCTTTGGGTACCATGCTTAACACTGAGTCAAGCTAAGCAATAATAAGGTTATAAAACTGTAACTTAACAAGATCCCTTCCTGCTTTAGTGCAACTTTTTTCAGAGTGTGGCCCATGGGGCCTTGGAGAGCACTAAGAATGTCTCAGGAAGTACATGAGGTCAAAACAATGCTCATAATAATACCGAGATGCTAATCACCTTTTTCACTGTGTTGATCTAACGATGCAAAAGCAACGATGGGTAGACATCTGGTGCTTTATTATAAATTAAGGCATAGCACCACATTGGACAAGTAATCACTGCATTCTTCACACCATGTACTGGCACTGAGAAAACATTTTTAAATTTAAAAACCCAACTTCATTTAAAAATGACTTAAAATGTGCAAGAAGCAGTAAAAGTTATTAATTTTATTACAGCTGACCCTTGAACAACATGGTTTGAACTCCACGCATCCCCTTATGTGTAGATTTATAAAAATAAATATTATAATGTATTTTCTCTTCCTTATGATTTTCTTAACATTTTCTCTTCTGTATCCTACTTTATTGTAAGACTACAGAATATAATATATATAAAATATATGTTAATCAACTGTTTATAAGTAAGGCTTCCAGTCAACAGTAGGCTAAGTTTTGGGAGAGTAAACAGTTGCACGTGGAGCTTTTACTTCATGGGAGTCAGTACCCAGGATGCCTTCACTGTTCCAAGGTCAGCTCTATATTTCAATTCTTGTATATCCTTCTTTATAATATTCTATGTATTGAAATGAGACATTCACATAGGTACTCCTGTTGCACTCCAGAGTTGGCTGGTCCTCTCAAGGTGAAGCACATTACAGTTGTTTAAGTTGCAGGATGAACTAGCCACTTTGTATATGAAGAACAATTTTTACTTGAAAAAATGACTAGTGGACAAACTATAGTTATTCAGACTTGGATATTTAGCAGACACTTTCTCAAAACAAATGAAATATGCTTTGTCATTTCAAGGCCAACAACTGACAATTTTTGTTACTAATGATTTATTTGAGCTTTCAAGCAAAATTTCAAATTTGGAAACTAGTATCTGCCTCCACTAGCTAAACAACTTCCTAGTGCTTGAATAATTTTCTGAGGTCAGTGTTGATATTAATGATTGTGATTGTTTTATATTTTATAATGTAATATGTCAACATTGGTAAGTTCTACAGTGAACCAGTATTTTTCAAATAACTAATGTATGATGTTCCTACATGGGAAAAAGAAGCCAGTCAAAGTTCAAATACAGACCAATGGATTTTAATGTAATAGAGTACAAAATATTGTGGATATAGTTTCAGATTCCACATTGCAGAAGCTACCACTTGTCAAGTTTGGACATAAAATCTAAGAAGAATATTCACGATAATTTGAAATGCTTTTTCTTTTTTCAAATAACATAACTGTATAAGACCAATTTTCTGTAGTTATTTTATCAACAACAAAAACAGCAACATACTGAAAATGGAAGCAGACATGAAAATCTAGCCATCTTTTATACAGCAGACGTTAAAGAAAACTACAAAAATGGAAAACAATGCTATTCTTCTCATTAATTTTTTTCAGTTTTGGAAAATAGCCATTTTCATAAAAATGTTATTTATGTTAACATGTAATGGGTTATATAGTACTTTTAAGTGAATTAATAAATAGTTTTAAATTTTCTCCATTTTAATTTCTAATATAGTAAATGTCAGTAGGTAAGACCTACCAAAACCAAAGCTTGTTGTGTTTTCACTTTTAAGAGTGTGAAGGGGTTCTGAGAACACAAGTTTGAGAACTGCTATTATAGTAAAATCCACCTAAACCACGACCCTATCACTAGTTCAGAGGAGGGGAAAGCAACCTGGATGAATTCTCCCTCACCCCCAGGTGGTAACAGAGAAAACTGAAGCCAGCAAGATTGGTGGGCAGTATATTGAATTCTAGCCTCTTACTATGAAAACCACGAGTCACAGATGGTTGAGCAGAGCCACGGGCGAAAGTAAAACTGAAAGACAATTTGTCTGAATAAAGCCCAGAGAGAAGCATGTGCGTTCCCTTCTGCGGGAACAGAACCCCACAGAATTGCAGGAAAGGGCGCGGAAGGAGCAGTTAGCAAAGAAGAGTCGTTTCTCAAAGAGTGAGATGGGGGAAGGTGACTTCCAGGAGAGAGCTAAGAAATGTTCAGCTTTCCCACTTTAAATAGGGAACATAAAAGGCCTTATTCTAAAAAATGTGGACTTTTCTTAAGAGAGGCATGGGATGTGCGTGTGTGTAAAATGTAACTCCATTTTGTGGTCAGTATGCAAATAAAGAAAAGGAATTATGAAGCCACGCAGCCTGCAGGGACCTTAGAAATAAGCTAGGCTTTCTTCTTCATTTTTGGGGAAAATAGGTGGGGGCCCAGACAGGTTAAGTGCTTTGACCAAGTTCAGTGCTGTGACTTGAAGCCAGATTTTCTGACTCAGAAGCGGGGACAATAGGTAGAGAGAAGGCCCAGTGAAAGGGGGATAGTTTGGGGAGAGTGCCAGGGAGGGGGAGGGGGAGGGCAGGGAAGACAGACACATATACGCCACACACACACACACACACACACACACACACACACCAGACAGTGAGTTCTGAGGCAGGAACTAATCTAATTGAACACTCCTTGTCCCACTCTGACACCGCGACACACAACTAAAGTCTGAAGACCACTGCACTGGTCCCAGCGCTTCTCCACTCTGCTATGCATAGAAGTTGCCTGGAGATCTTATTAAAATGTAGATTCTGATTCTGTAATCTGGGGTGGGTATGAGCTTCTGAATTTCTAACAAGCTTCTGGTGATGCTCACACAACAGGTTCAAGGACCACACTTGCAGTGGGAAGGCTCTGAGCCAGCAGGTCTCAGAGAGTGGTACCTAGAGGAGCAACATCAGCACTGCCCAGGAACTCACTGGAAACGCGGATTCTCAGGCCAACCCCAGACCTGATGAATCAAAACTCTGGGGTCAAGACCGTAATCAGTGTTTTAATAAGCCCTCCAGGTAGTTCCGGTGCATGTGGAAGTTTGGAACCCTTGCACTTGGTCGTAATGCCTCCCATCACCTTGGTACCTGTAATTAGCTAAATAAGTGTGGCAATACTTTATGTACAACTCATTTATTTTCACTGGGCTGTCTGAAATTTCTGCTAGGAATTATCAACATTTCTATAATTCTTTTCAGACACACTCAAGATTTGGTGGTGACACCAAGATTACAGGCCTCAAGCATGATGCATGATTAAGGAAGGCCTCCTTTATTGGGCTCACCTTGACTTCCTCTAATTAGTTGAGACTTCTAGGCATGGGGCTGAACTAAGAGAGATTCCCAGAAACAACACTCAGAAATATAAACAATTTGTCCAACATTTCTTTTAGGTAAAATATCCCCTTGAGCTCATTCCTGTTAGCACACTCTACGCCCCTAGGCTTGGTCCTAGATTCCCCAGGACCTAGGTTAATCCCAGGATTTATTTTAATGGAAATGACAGGGTGGGGCCCTTCAGATTCAGTTGTCCCCCCCCCCGCCGAGACTTAAGACTC
The DNA here is from genome assembly GCA_004024845.1 of Tonatia bakeri. Lineage (NCBI taxonomy): Eukaryota > Metazoa > Chordata > Mammalia > Chiroptera > Phyllostomidae > Tonatia > Tonatia bakeri. Next base: position 13,514 of record PVIA01012439.1, on the reverse strand, counting down.
AGCAGTCCACCTTTGGTTTTCCCAGCCCCTTGCAGTCATGAGCTCTGATGCAGAAATGGCCGTTTTTGGAGAAGCAGCTCCCTATCTGCGGAAACCAGAGAAGGAGAGGATTGAAGCACAAAATCGCCCCTTTGATTCTAAGAAAGCCTGTTTTGCAGTGGATGATAAAGAGTTATATGTGAAGGGTATGATTCAGAGCAGGGAAGATGACAAGGTCATAGTCAAGACCGTCGATGATCGGGTAAGTGTTGATCTCAGATGTCCTTGGTAATAAAGGCATTTTCCTTTGGGGTGGAATATTAGAAATTGCATGCCGGTCCACAGGAATCTGACATTTATCTATTCTGCAGTGAAGTAGCAGGTGCAAACTACCATTGCACACACCTTTGCTCCTGCTTCTTTTCTTCTCTAAGGACTTGGGCTTTGAGAGTTTTTGTGATGTTTGCTTTGGAGAAAAGGGAAAGTGAGAGGGGAGAGCTTGGACTATGAAGAAAGAGACTGATGCTTATTGCTACTGGGTGAGATGACCAAATATAACTCTCTAGGCTCCAGAGTGACTTACAGAGGAAGCTCCATAGGCAGTGCCTAGGTTAATGTAGAGCATTACAGTGCACCATTCAATTCACTATTTACTGGACTTCCACCATATCAGGTCTCAGTGTCTGACACTTTCCACATATAAACAAATCTCAGCACCTGCCTTCCCAAAGTTAATCATTTGGTGTAGAAGTCAAGATACGCATGGCCAATGTGAATCTCAGGTCACAAATTCAGGCATTTCAGACAGATCTTTTTAAAAATTATTACCTTTAATCTCTGATTTCAGCCTTTTTTCACTGGGAAATTATAAATTTAAAAAATAAATTTTCTCCAATCATTCTTGGGGACCCCCCAGGATTGTGCTACATTTTCAGAACTTTACACAGAATTACACTGAGGTCTCATTGCCTCCCTGAAGGATCTGCTAAGAAACAAGCCCCAGGGCCTGAAGCTTCAGCATTCAGACACCTCATCTTCCTGTGTGCTACCTTGGGCGTCTCTATCTGGTTTAGGGCAGTGAGGAAGAAGTCTTAGTTCCTCAAGAGATCTGATCTACACCAACATATCACCTGTCTTTTATCTTTTCTGTAAAACCCTCAATGTTTTTTCTAATGACTTAGGCTTTTGGAAAACAAAAGCCAGAACACCTTCCAGACTCTTTTTCTCTTCTGTCCTAATTTTGCCTCTCCCTTGTAATGGAGTGCATGATCAGTGGTATGCTCCAATGGGGGAGAAAGGTGGAGAAAGCACAGACCACAGACAGGGGAAAATTAAGTAATAGCCTCAAAATGTTGTTTAGCCATGGACTGTGATGCAGAAAAATTTTAAAAGCCTTGAAAAGACAGGGGAGAGAGGAAACATATCATGGAACAGATGGTACTTGAGCTGAACTTGAGGTTTTCTAGACGTCATTTCAATAAAGACATTCCAGACAAAAGAACCCATGTGAGCAGAGGTATTGAGGTGCAGATGCACAGAATATACTGGAGTAGTTCTATTCAACCTTCCAAACTTTGTCTCATCCCAGTGCTCACAGCAAATGGGGTAAACAGAGACAACCTGTCCTGGCCTTGGATGTCCTAAGTCCCACCTGGACTCCAAGAGCTGAAGGAGTCTATTGCTCTGCACACCTCTAGTGCACTCTTGGCACATAGAACGGCATGCTGACTGGAGGCATCACACCTGAATTAGTTATACAGTTTGACCAGAATTAGGTCTATCAAGGACAGTTAGTTGTGGATCATCTCTGGGCATGGAAATGATGCATAAAGTTATCCATCAGTCTCACGCAATCTCTCCCTGCTTCCTCCACACCAGTAGAGTGAGGTACAAATCATTGGCTCCACACTCATCATGTGCTCTCCTCTCAATACCCAGACACTCACTCTGAACAGTGACCAGGTGTTCCCCATGAACCCTCCGAAATTCGACAAGATCGAGGACATGGCCATGATGACTCACCTGCATGAGCCTGGAGTGCTGTACAACCTCAAAGAGCGCTATGCAGCCTGGATGATCTACGTGAGCATCTGTTCATTCCCTTTATCTCTCTTAGTAAAAACAACACCCACATGTTGTGTTTTCTGATTTTCTTAGACCTACTCGGGCCTCTTCTGTGTCACCGTCAATCCCTACAAGTGGTTGCCGGTGTACAACCCCGAGGTGGTGACCGCCTACCGAGGCAAAAAGCGCCAGGAGGCCCCGCCCCACATCTTCTCCATCTCGGACAACGCCTATCAGTTCATGCTGACCGGTGAGTGATTTCTTCAATCCATATTCTTAAAAATAGTTTATAATTAATTATTTAAGCCCTTCATAGGCCTCAGTTATCTGAATGGCTCAGTGATCAATGTGACCTTAGGAGATTGGAGATTCAGATGATTTCATGATTGAAAGCCAGGGATGCAATATCTTCTATTGCCAGTCATGGAGCAGAGACTGAAGCCACACTAAGCACAGGCTTATTAGGGGAATGTGGAACACAAGGAGGTGCCTTGCTCTCACCTCCAAAGAACCCCTGCCCCAACTAACATGGGCACATTTGAAATAGACTGTTACTGGCCACTTAGGTATGTAAAGTCAGAGAAAGGGACACAGCAATTTCCCTTTACCTGCCTTTTTCCCCAGACTCAGGCTTCTCTTTCTCTTCACTAAATTTCCAGAATAGCACAAGAAATAGAAATGTGGCAATACCATCACTCTGCCATGCCTAATAGTACTTCTGTCTCTTCAACTTTTGCCTGACATGACTTGGCACAGAGATAAGCAGAAGGAAGCATCTGGGATCTGACAACACTTAAAAGTCACCTACTACAGTGTTGTCCAAACATCAGTCATTCCTGTCTCACATTCACAACCCTAGCTATTTCTGCATACCTAATATTTTTCTTCAGATTGACTAAACTACATCATTTTTAAAAGTAAGATTAGCATCACTACTTGTAATAGTTTCCTAGGGCTGCTGTAACAAAGCACCACTGACTGAGTGGCTTAAACAACAGAAATGTATTGTCTCACAGTTTGGAGGCTGGAAGTCTGAGATCCAGGTGTTAGTAGAGTTGGTTCCTTCTGAGAGTGGAGAAGTAGAATCTGTTCCATGCCTCTCTCGTAGATTCTGGTGGTTTGCTAGTCATTTTTGTCCTTCCTTGGCTTGTAGAAGTGTCACCCTGATCTTTGCCTTCATGTTCACATGGTGTTCGCCCTGTGTGCATCTGTCTCCAAATTTCCTCTTTCTGTAAGGACACCTGTCATCTGGGATTAGGCATCCACCCACTCCAGTATGACCTCATCTTAACTAATTACACCTACAATGACCCTATTTCCAAATAAGCTCCACATTCTTAGGTCCTGGGGGTCAGCACTTCAACATATGAGTTGGGCAGGTTGGGGAGAGAGACATAATTCAATCCATAACACTATTGTAAATGGAAAAACATCACTTTCCACAAGTAGAAGGTAAAGATAAAAGAAAAATGCAATGACAATCCATCAGTGTCCACAGATTCCAATTAGAAAATGTGGCTTCTCATAAGCTCTGAGTCTGAGACTTACTTTCTTTGTTTAAAAGGGAGATGAGAAGTCCTCTTGTGAACACAAATAACTGCCACACCATGGGATCCACTGTTCACTTCCCATGCCATCCATTTTGCACATCCCACATTTGGGAAATCTGCACAAATTATCTCAAAAAAAATGAGACACACCCAAATCATCGCACTTCCAGAACTAGAACTTAGGGACTCTAACCGCCGCCAGTATTGCCCAGTTTTTACATTCTCTGATTTTATTGCTTACTTATTTTGTTTTGCTTCCCTGTGCATTTTTAGATCGAGACAACCAGTCTATTCTCATCACGTGAGTAACCTATGTTCGCACCATGACCTGGAAGCCAGTGCTGCCCCTTCCACTCTCCTTTATCTCACTTAATTTTAAATCAACAGTGGAGAATCTGGTGCAGGGAAGACGGTGAACACCAAGCGTGTCATCCAGTACTTTGCAACAATTGCAGTTACTGGAGACAAGAAGAAGGAGCAGCAGCCAGGCAAAATGCAGGTGAGCGACTTCCCGCACCCAGAGGCTTGCTGGATGAGGGTCAAGTGCACACACGGCTCTGTGCTCAGCAGTGATGCACAGCACAACGTCTCACCCCAGCAGTGCTTATGGGGTTCAACCTAGAGGACTCAGGCTCTTTCACTGGCTCCATCAGCAAACAGCTGAGTGACCTTGAGCAACTGCACATCCTCCTTTGGAGAAGGAATAGTTTGGGCCCTGGTTCTCAAACTGGGGCACACATCAGCATCACCAGGGGGGCTTGTTAACAAGCAACGGCTGAGGGCCAGGCCCAGAAGTTCTGATTAAATTTCAGATTCACATTCACAATCCTGATACTTTGCATTTCTAACATATTCCCAACTTTGGTCTAGGGATCACACTTTGAGAACCATTGGGCTGTATGGTATTTTCTAAACTATTCCAGAGCCAGGATGATAAACAATCATGGAGGGGGTTGGGGGTAAAAGCCTTACATTTTACAAGTGGACTTCTAAGGAATCATCCTCATAAAATATTGTTTGATACTTAAAGAAATTTTGAGAATCACTCTTCTATCATATAATCTCTTAGATCACTTCCATGGCTCACTTTCTATTTATATGCATACTTCTGAACCCACATGTATATATTCAATGAGTCACGATGCATGCAATAACAGATGTATATATTCTAAAAATCCAAGATTTATGATGAAATATTTTCAGAGAAGAAAGGCATCCAGAGAAAGCAAGATAGAGCTTGGAATCTGGCATGGCAGAAGGCAGTCTGAGGTTGTTCAAATAAAAGGCTCTTTAGGGTGGGACCTTGAAGACTCCTCAGGTGAGATGGGGCTATAGGTAACTTTGAACATCTGCACAGGCCACCAGGCTGGGCTGGTCAACATCTCTCTCTGGACCATGCCCAGAGCATCCACACTTTTGTATCACCAAGGAGGTACTTCAGAAGATATTCAATGTCCTCTCTTTTCTTTGTTTTGTTCATGTTTAGGGAACCCTGGAGGATCAGATCATCCAGGCCAACCCCCTGCTGGAGGCCTTTGGAAATGCCAAGACTGTGAGGAATGACAACTCCTCGAGATTTGTAAGACCCAGTCCAGTTTTCAACTATCCCCTAAACCAGGCCCTTTCTTCTGATGCTGGATATGAAAATTGCCACATAAACTAGAATATACCTGGCCTTATTCTCTCCCCAAGTGATTCAGATTAATCTACCCATCTGGGATGTTCCCATATATTTTGGAAGCAGTGTTGGCTTGTTTATGGCAGAGGGAGGATTTAACTATTTTCCTAACTAGTCAACACCACCTCAGAGCATCCTGAAGTCACAAACGGAGAGCAATTCCTTTATGCTTAATATTGGTATCACTCAGTGGAAACATTTTAAAATGCAGAAGTCCCCTGACCAATATCCATCAACTTATTAGCCACAGAAACCTTAGTGTGAGGTAAGCTAGCAGATTTAAACTCTTCCAAATCAGGAGGCATTGAGAATAGGGGAAACCTGTTAAAGGCATAAGAGCTCAAAAGTTGGGAATAAGTTGATATTGAAGATCTTGAAGGATATGCTCATCCATCAATATTTCACTTAGGATTAGCTCAACTGAAGAAGTATTTACTTCCACATTAGAAAAAACTCCACAAAAATCCAACCCTTTACCTAATTTCACTGGCTGGTGGGGCAAGAATCCTAAAGTGAAGCCTTCATTTATGCCTATAGTTGCAAAAGCACATCAAAACTTCATATATGTCAATAGCTGGGTGATACCAAGCTTGCATTTTATTGCTAGTTCTCCAAGATAAAATCATATTTGATGAGAAAGTAGTTGCTTGAATTGAAAACTGTGGCCTTAATCCCCAACCTTGCTTTCTTTCCCTTGGTCCTCTGTGCATTGCCCATCTGCATGTCTGTCTTCCTGACGCACAGCTAAACTCTCCCTCGTAGGGGATCTAGGTACATGTACACAGCAGAGATGTGTTACACATGCATAGACCAAGTTAGTTATTGCACTAACCTGGCATCAGCTTAAAGTGGAAGACAATGCTTTCAGTTACTCCCCAGTCTCATTCCCATTTATTTTGTCCAGAGGCCTCTCCTACTCCAAACATGTGCAGGCAAAAATTTCCATCATCCTCCATTACACAGGTAAAAGTACTGAAGACCAAACACAATCAAACATACCTCCACTGACCCTTCACTAACACTTATTTATTTATGTATTTATTGTTCTGCTTATTTGTGCATTCATTGGTTGATTCTTATATGTGCCCTCACTGGGGATCTAACCTGCAACCTTGGTATATCAGGATGATGCTCTAACCAAATGATCTACTGGCCAGGGCCTCACTAAATCCTCTTAACTTTTATGCAGAAAATATTGAGAATATTCTTGAGTACCAACTGCATGGCAGACTGTGAGTAAACAAGGAAGGCAACATTTTTGCCCTCAAATTTACTCACAGTGTGGCAGAGATCACTTAAGCAAATAAGGTAAGCAAGGAGTACACACACACACACACACACACACACACACACACACACACACACACAGAGTTTACCTCTTGCTCTCCAAAAGGGAAAAACTCAGACTCTGAGTGGGTCTTTTGGGTGCCAGAGGGTCTGGCCTGATCCTGGGAGAGAGGTGTGCCTGTAGGAAGCAGTAAGGAAAACTGAGGTAAGAATCTCAGAATTAACAGCCAGAGGCAAAAAACAAAGTCAGATAGATAGTCCAACCAGGCTGTCAAAGGTGTTATGAAGAGTTTGAAACTTTAACCAAGGATGTAAAAGACCTGTACTCAGAAAATTATATTACACCGAAGAAAGAAATTAAAGAAAACACAAATGAGTGGAAGCATATGCTGTGTTCATGGATAGAAAGAATTAACATTATTAAAATGTTCATAGTATTCAAAGCAATCTATAGATTCAGTACAATTCCTATCAAGTTACCAATGGTGTATTTCACAGAACTAGAGCAAATATTCCAAAATTTTATATGGAACCACAAAAAGACCTCAAATAGCTTCCTCAATCTTTAGAAAGGAGAACAAAGTTGGAGGCAACATGCTACTTTATATCAAATTACACTACAAGGTCATAGTAATCAAAACAGCATGGTACTGTTACAAAACAGCATAAAAACGGATATATAGATCAATGGAACCAAATAGAGAGCCAAGAAATCAACTCACACCTTTATGGTCAATTAACATTTGACAAAGGAGGCAAGAACATACAAAGGAGGCTAAAGACAATTTTTTCAATAAATGGTGTTGGGAAAAGTGGACAGATACATGCGAAAACAATAAAACTACACCACCTTCTTACACCATACAAAAGAATAAACTCAAAATGCATTAAATACTTAAATGTGAGTCTCAAAACCATAAAAATCCTAGAACTAAACATAGGCAGTAAAATCTTGGGCATTTCTCATAGCAATATTTTTTTCTGATATGTCCCCAAAAGAAAAAAATAAACAAATGGGACTACATCAAACTAAAGGGTTTTTGCACAGTAAAAGAAACCATCAACAAAATAAAAAGACAACCCACTGAATGGGAGAACACATTCACCAATGATACATCTGATAAGGAGTTTATATCCAGAATTTACAAAGAACTTATACAACTCAACACCAAGAAAAGCAAGCAATCTAATTAAAAAGCAGGCAAAGCACCTGAATAGACACTTCTGCAAAGAGGACAGATGGCCAATAGATGTATGAAAAGATGCTCAGCATCCCTAATCACAGGAAAAATACAAACTAAAGCCACAATGAGATATCACCTCATACCTGTCAGAGTAGCTCTCATCAGTAAATCAACAAACAGCAAGTGTTGGTGAAGATGTAGAGAAAAGGGAACCCTCATGCACTGCTGGTAGGAATGCAGACTGGCAGCCACTGCAGTATGGCGTTTCCTCAAAAAGTTAAAAATGGAACTGCCTTACAACCCAGCAATTTCACTTCTGGGAATACATTCAAAGATACCTGAAACATTAGTTCAAAACAATATATGCACCTTTATGCACATTGCAGTGCTATTTACAACAGCCAAGATTTGGGAGCAGCTCAAGAGCCCATCAGTAGATGAGTGGATAAAAAAGCTGTGTTACATTTACACAATGGAATACTATTCAGCCATAAAAAGAAGGAAATCTGACCTTTTGTGACAGCATGGATGGACCTGGGGGTTATCATGCTAAGTGAAATAAGCCAGTCAGAGAAAGACTAATACCATACAATTTCACTTAAATGTGGAATCTAATAACAAAAGAAGCAAATAAACAAATGAGAAACAGATTCATAGAGACAGAGAACAGACTGACAGCTGTCAGAAGGGAGGGGTTTGGTGGTGGCTGGGTGAAAAAGGTTAAGGGATTAAGCAAAAAAACTCATAGACACAGACAACAGTATGGTGATTACTAGAAGGAAAGGAGTAGAAGAGGGTAAAGGGAAGGGGTAAATGGTGGTTGAAGGAGACTTGACTTAAGGTGGTAAACATACAATACAATATACAGATGGTGTATTATAGAAATGTACACTGGAAACCTAATTTTATTAACCAATGTCACCGCAATAAATTCAATGAAAACTAAATTAAAAAAAAGAATTTGAGAATCCAGGTACATGAGAGTAGGATAAACCAAGAAGTCTGAAGGGAGGTGGTAACAAGCAGAGAGCTGGAGAGGAAGCCTTTGCGATCCCCAGCACTATAGGTACAAGGCCGGGCACTTGGGGTAGACTCTGGGTACCAGGCAAACAGAGGGAAAGGAAGCCCTCATGCTTCCGTCATTCCTTCTTCCCTGACCTTACACTTCCCACCCCTCTGTGGTAGCACCTAGCAGAGGCTAGCCACAGCACCATAGAAATAAAATAATTATGGTGTTTGTCCACCTGCCATTGGACAGGGGAAGTTCATTCGGATTCATTTTGGAGCCACAGGAAAACTGGCATCGGCAGACATTGAAACCTGTAAGTCTAAACACTCTATTTTGTACCTTTGTATTCAGCCACACAGCCATCTCTCAGGAGCCAAAAATCACATTATTTTTGTTACCTTAGATCTCTTAGAAAAATCCAGAGTAACATTTCAGTTATCCAGTGAGAGAAGCTATCATATTTTTTACCAAATCATGTCAAACAAGAAGCCAGAACTAATTGGTAAGTTCTTAGAATATTGTTCTCGTCTTCCAAATCAGTCACATTGAAAAACACCAGAGTAATTGTGCCTGAGATGCTAAAGAGACTTTCGTGTTTGGCAGACCTGCTTCTGATCACAACCAATCCCTTTGACTTCCCCTTTGTGAGCCAAGGAGAGGTCACTGTGGCCAGCATTGATGACAGTGAAGAACTGTTGGCGACAGATGTAAGCATTGTGTTTACTTACTTACTTAAGCTTAGAATTGTTGCAATAAGCTTTGAAGTGACCCCATGCTATCTCCAGCCCCAGTCTCATCACATCCTGTCTACATGACTTGGGGCATATTACTTACCATTCTTGGAACCTCTACTCTTCACCTGGAAATTTAGAAAAATCCATACACCTACAAGGTTTTCACAGGGACTTAATAAGATAACACATGGATGGTGCCTGACTCCATATCTAATACAGGGAGGGGCTCTGCAGAAGTTGGTTCTTTTTCATTTGGAAAATGAGGGTGCTCTCTTTGACGATCTCCCCTTCCAGTTCTAATATGCCATGATGCCACACTGTCTTGATTCTGAACATTAGTGGAATTCCTGGATCACAATGTCAAGCTCTCAAGCTATTGGACACTAATCTCAGACCTATCCATGAGACTTCCTTCTCCCTGTATCACACAATGGCTCCTACTGGCCTCATCCAAAATCTATGTACATGTTTCCCAAATCTATGTATAGTGGAAAAGGATTTAAATCAGTTCTTAGTAAATGAAAGAAAAGTTATTTACGTTTTCTTCCCATAACCTCCACCCACCCACACAAACATGTTAAATTAAAGAAAATAGTTTTAATTCCTAACTAACAATTGCCCACTTGTCATCCACTTATTTGGGCAGATCACATATTGTACAAAAGGGTGAGGGCTTTGCCAGGGGAAAGCTGTATTTGGATCCCTGAGTCCTACTATGATGCTGTGCTTTTTTAATTCCCAGAATGCCATTGACATCCTGGGCTTCAGCTCTGAGGAGAAGGTTGGGATCTATAAGCTCACAGGCGCCGTGATGCACTATGGGAACATGAAGTTCAAGCAAAAACAGCGGGAGGAGCAGGCAGAGCCAGACGGCACCGAAGGTAACCCACCACACCTGGGAAGGGGACTGGGATTTGACCCTTCACCTGTGTTCACGTGTGAGATAAACTTTTTGTTCATCTTAAGAGCTGCTCTTCAAAAATTATACAAACTGAATTTGAGTTGTCTGAAGCTCACTGGACCCATGCTGGGAAAGTTAATCCTATAGTGGGGACTCCTTGGAAAACGAAAAGCGTAATTCTCTTACATGAATAATCACCACCCACCCTGCTATCTCTCCCCATCAGAGTTTAACTATCATTTTAAGGTGGATGTTTATGAGAGGCTATGGTTAAGTGAACTTTGTACATGTCATGATCGATACCCAGAATGCTTTTCTAATCACCTGGATAGACCTAAAACAAAGGCTTTACCAAGGTGGCAGCTAAGTGTCACCCTCCCATCTCTTGCCCTTCCACTCTGACATTTATTGAACTTCACCCTGAGCAAAGGACCAGTGTACAAATCTTCCTGCCCATGACTCTCATATGAATGATCTCACCATTCCCCTTTGCCTCATTCCCAAGAGGCCGGGAAACAGAGCAGAGGGCAATGGGAGGAAATGACAGCAGCAGAACCCACCTAGCACATGCCCCTGCTCATGCATCATCATGTCTCAAATGCAGTGTGTATTAAACCCCAAGTGACAGAGGGAACAATAGCCTTGAATTAAAGGCCAAAAATATGGATATGACTTTATCACTACCCATAAAGACCCAGCTGCGTAGGTTAGGTTCACCCAAGATAAATCTCTCTTTTTATTAACTCAAAGTCAGCTGATTAGTAACTTCATCCAAGGAATAGTATCTTGTCACATTTACAGGTTTCACCCACAAGCAAAAGAGGGGATTATATGGGGAATGTACACCAGGGGGTGCAAATCTTGGGCACCATCTTGGAATGCTGCCTATCACAATGGAGCACATGCTAGGAACCAGGAGAGAAACTCAGAGCGTCAGAGCAGGAAACACTTCTGATAGGGGTAGTCAGGGAAGGCCTCCTGGGGGAGCAAGGTGCTGCCATGGACTCTGAAAAGTGGATAGGGCTCTGAAAGGTGAGGGTGAGAGGTCTGTCTAGTCAGAGGAAATGCTGTGAGCCAGGAGGCAGGAGAAGGAGTGTGATGGGACTGAGAAGCAACAGTGGTCATGCCGGCTACAGGAGAGGGTATGTGTACTGGATCTGTAAGAGATAAGAATAAAAAGTGATGGTTTTGGCATCCATTTGGGAAGGCATTGAGTGCCAGGGTAAATGGTTTAGAATGTATGTGGTAGGCACCAGAAGCCATGGCTGCTTTAAGTAGCAGGGGACATGTATGTGACAACATGGAATTAATCTGTAAGCAGTCAGACTCAGCAAGAGTATGGAACCTTGAAAAAGTGTCAAGCTTCTTGAAAAGCACAGACCATATTGACATATATTACAGCAGGGGTCCAGGCCCCTTCCAGCCCTGGTGGCCATGTGCTTGGTGTTCAGGATCAGGAAGGGCCTGGAAAAGGGGAAAGTGGGGGCCGAGGCTGGGCTCTGAACTCCTCTGGTGAGGACACCCATCTCAGTGAACCCACACTGAGTGCTCACTCTGCACCAGGCCCCTTCACTGCAACCCGACCAATGGGGTGTTGTCACCATCCCCCAGTTCACAAATGGCAAAACTGAGGCATAAGGAAGCACAAACGAAACCTGAACCCCAACAGCCCGACTCTATAGCCCAGGCTCTCTGTCACCATACTGTTCCACAACTCTTGGGAACAAGGGCAAGACCAGCTATTTTGAAGGTGAAGTGAGCAGGATGTGTTGCTTGCCTGGTACAAGCATGCCAGGAGTGGGGAGGAAGGATATAATCACCCCACACTTTCAAGTTTAAGTGACTAGAAGAATAATGTTACCATCTGCCAAAATGCACACAGCAGGAAAAAAGGGTAGTGTGAACAAGGAGGAAAGCATGCAGTCAGCCTCTTACTGAGTACTTAGTACTTAATAAGTACTTAAGTACTGCCTTGGATTTTTATTAACATGTGTCCCTAATCGGCAATGAAGTGATAGTGTCAGCCAAGGAGGAGCTGTTGCTGGGGAGCAGCATTTCTCTGCCTTTTCATGAGCATAATGTCAAGAGCCAGGCTCACCCTGAAGTTAACTGCACTCCCAATGAACTATAAATTGCCAATAGTCAACTACTTTGGACCGTCTTCAAACACTTAAAAACTGGGTCAAGGTTTTGTACTTCTCTCTCAGCTTCTAGTGCATTGTGTCATGTGCACATTAGAAAGGCGCTTAACATTTTGTATTATCAGACTCCAATAATTCTATTACCGTATTTTGAAATAAAATTTAAATACCAATAGATCAAGATCAAACTATCATTAAAGATTGCATCTAGAAGGCCAATGGAAATTTTTTTTAAACCTAGAGCTCTGGACTATGGAGTTTCAGCTTCAGCAGACAAGTCCGGGCCTGGTGCACATAAGAGAACATAAAAACATCAAGCAGGGTTATAGAGAACATTTCTGGGAGGAGCCAGGGCCTGGCTGGACACTTTAGCAGCGGCCGCTTTTATGTGCTGCCATTTCCCTCTTCCTCCAGTGGCTGACAAAGTTGGATACCTGATGGGTCTGAATTCTGCAGAAATGCTGAAAGGCCTGTGCTGTCCACGGGTGAAGGTCGGGAACGAATATGTCACCAAAGGGCAAAATGTCCAGCAGGTATCGGAAATGTTCTGAACCTAGATAACTTGGGTATTTTGCTATTTTAACTATCACCTTAAAGTTGTTTGGTTGCAGGTAGCAGAAATACATATGAAACTAGTTTCGACACTAAGGGGGAATTCATTCTTAGGTCTCAGGGGTAAAATCAAGGGATGCAAATTGAGCAGTGCCTGTTGGGTGTCACAAGGGCCTAGAGCCAGGAACTGCAGGGCCCTCTGCAGCTGGGCACCCTCTCTGCACTCCTTCTCTGGGGTGCTCCGGCCTGCGGAGCAGTCAACGGGGGTCCCGAGTCTACCTGAAACGGATGAATAGGGATGGGAGCAAGAGGCGCGAAGAACGGCAGCAAGACAAAGGATTCTGATCAAGCTGCAAACTTTTATTTAAATGGCGGGGGTTATATAGGGACGGGAAAAGGGAAGCTGCTCTGATAGGCTGCCCCGTGCGTGTTCAC
>PVIA01012438.1:0-37789 GCA_004024845.1 Tonatia bakeri | reverse complement strand
TGCTACTTATTCTCTATATCTTTCCCCCCTCCCTCCTCCTCCTACTTCCCCGTTGCTAACCCTCCATTTGATGACTTTTTTTTTACTGTTCATATTTTTAATCTTCTTTTTCTTAGGTAAGTCCCTTTAACATTTCATATAATAAGGGCTTGGTGATGATGAACTCCTTTAACTTGACCTTATCTGAGAAGCACTTTATCTGCCCTTCCATTCTAAATGAAAGCTTTGCTGGATAGAGCAATCTTGGATGTAGGTCCTTGCTTTTCAAGACTTGGAATACTTCTTTCCAGCCCCTTCTTGCCTGTAAGGTCTCTTGAGAAATCAGCTGACAACATAAATTCTTTATTAAACCTAATGTGATAGTTATTTAATATCTGAAGACTAATAATTTACAAGTATTAAGTACAAATATGCATATTTATAAATTAGATACATTTTGATTACAATATTAAATATAATTTTTTTAAAATGACAGTAAAATCCTAGCTAAATAAATTTTTCCTTAATCATTAAAAAACTCTTCCTTAAAAGCTTTTTCTGTAAATGTGAAAACTATTCCATGCCTTATAGCAGGCAACTGGTATCTTTAATCTTGAGATATCTTTAAACAGAAATCCTGCTCAAGATCAACTCATTACTTCCCAAAGTCCCTGTAGGGTGAATCCATCCTTCAATTTCTCTATTGCAAGCCCCAGTTCTTCTGAAAATACAGGTTCACGATCTTGTTGCTTTTTAGGAGATAAGAGGATAAGACGGGAATAGAGAAGGTGGGCAAGGAAGAGGAAAAAAACAAAAAATAGGTTTCACATAAGTTTGTGAATACTAAATGTTGGAAAATAAAGCTTTTTTTTTCATATACTATAGGTAAAATATCCTTACCTTATTACCATCAGCGAAATAAGCCTATAAGACAAAGAAAATTATATTTCACATACATGACTTAATATTATAATATGTCAGTGGGCTAAGGAACAGGCAATTCATTTAAAGAACAATTCTGTGACTAAATGTATTTTATATTCTGTTACTATGTATCTAACGGTTTTCCCAATTATCTTTACAATGCTGGTAGTAGAATTCACTTTTTCTGTCAGTCACTATTAAGGTCTTCAAGCATTGTGCTTTAAGCTCTAAAAAATGTGCTTTGCCATTAGTGTGTCATTAGCATTGTTAACTTGAAAGGAGATAAAAAGAATGACTTAGAAGTTACGAAATTTCATCACTACTTTTTTGTTTACAAGAAGATGCTGGCAAAACAGAACAAAGCAATCAGTCAGCAAATGCATAAAGTTTGAGGTAGTAGCAGTAGTTTATAATTAAATATTTTATACTAATTTTACTTTCTGTTTAAAAATATTTGTTCCCAGAGAGGTATTCTGGTCAGATTCACAGACCACAATATAAAGTAAGCATTATTATTACTTTGGCTATTAATTAAATAATAAAAATGTGGAAATGGGAAAGTTTATTGTTCAAATAGATATTTAATATAATATACCTAAGTATTGAAGGGAAGTCCATCTCATAAAAATTAATTATAGAAAGTATAGATTTTAAATTAACTATACTTAACATGTTCTAGTATTCTAAGGTATGAAAAAACTTTTCACATATCTGAAATCCTCTAAATAATTCTGTTCTCAAACTATTTCCCAGTTTGGTACTTCAAAAGTATTTTTGCACATACAAACTCCCAAACTTAAAAAAAAATAGTACTCACCAACTCATGTTTCAAATATTCTCAAGTTCGGTGGTGTTCTACATACTTAATCTATTATTTAATAAAACGTGCCCCAGGTAAAAATAATCATAAGAAATTTTGTAGCCTCCTTTGTTATGCTCACCACAAAAGCATCTGGGTGATCATCGGGATCTATTTCTACATCATCTGGAATTTGTTCAACTGTCAGGGCTTCAAGGGACTGTGGCTGAAAATCAGATGTTAAAAATGCATCAAAGAGACAATATTAATTAAATAAATAATTTAGTAAAACATGCTGAGAGAACTGTAAATACCTGTAAAAAGATAGCACAAATATAAACTATTCAAGTCTTATAAAAATCACTGTATAACATATTTTATTAAAACTAACTTGAGTAATAAAATAAGTCAGTTAAACCTAAGCTTTTAAATCTGAAGTTGATATCATCAAAAGAATTAAAATAACAAATTTACACACACTCCATTATGGTACTCAGAGATAATGGGGTTTATTTATTTTTTTAAGAGAGAAGGGAAAGGAGGGAGAGAGAGGGAAAGAAACATGGATTAGTTGTCTCTTGCACGTCCCCAGTTGGGGACCTGGCCCACAACTCAGGCATGTGCCCTGACTGGGAATGGAACCCGTGACCTTTCGGTTCTCAGGCTGCTGCTCAATCCAGTACGTGACACCAACCAGGGCTTAGAGATATTCTTAAAGAAAAAACTCTCATTGGACTTCATCTGATTTTCTTTCATTTAGTTAAAAAAACAACAACAAAGCTTTGTATAATATCAGTTTTTCAATTTTCCCCAAAATAGTCATTAAAGAGAATCTGTGAGAAGTAAAAGAACTAAGATTTGTATGAAATATTCTAAAAGTAAAACAGAATAAAATATAATACTTATATTTATGAGTATATTATTTATAAATTATGTTATTTTCAAATATTTGAGTATCTCTGGTGTACTAGGCACTATGCTAGTGCTCCCAAGGGTATAAAGTCCCCGTCCCTACCCAAAAATGGTTTGTAATCTAGTGGGAGTGGAGCAAGAGATAAAACACAATTACTAATAACTAAATAGTAGGTTGAGTCATATGAAGTTGCCATTTTTGTTAATTGAAAGTGGTAAAATATTAATAATATCATATGGCCCAACACAGGAAAATAGCTGTAACAAAAGCAGTGTCTATTATAATCAGAGAGTTTGGAGAAAGCACAACTTCTGGCCTGTGACTCACAGAAACCTCCCTGATGTAAAGGCTGGCCTGTGGTCTAGGGCTTTAGGATGAGGGTAGGAGTGTGCCGCTTATCAAGACAGTGACCTGACTCCATGCTCGAGGTCAGCGCAGTGCTTCAGCTACGTTCAGAGCTATGTGGCTGTGTACAAGTAATGTAGGCAATCTAAGTAAGCCTCAGTCTCCTTAACTGTGAGATGATGATGATGATGATGATGGTACACTTCATCATCACAGTATTGTTGAATTAAATGAGATGATGCATATAAAATTCTTACAGCAGTGAATGGCAAACAATAGGTGTTCAACACAGTCATTCAGCAACTATGAATATTCACTAAGAGTCTATCATGTGTCAGTTGAGACTGCTGGAGATACAATGGTTAAAGAAAAATAGACACCCCCCCTCCCAAAAAAAGACAAAAATCTCTGACTTTATGAGGAGGGTTGCCGGTTGAGATGAACAGTCAGGGAAGACCTTCCTGAGGAGGTGGCTGTTGGAGCAGAGAATTGCATGAGGTGACAGAGCAGCTATTCTTATGTACTGGGGCCAAAGAAAGGGAACAGCAGAGAAATGGGTAGAAGAACTAACATACTGAGTGTGTCCCACGTGCCAGGCATTTCATGGATATGATCAGTGACTTTTTTAATCGTTAACTTTTTAAGGGAGAGAATCTTCACTTTATAATGAGAAAACTGACACTCAGATCTGCCTAGGATAACAAGAACACCTGCAACAGAGAGCAGCGAGGGCCCCCAAGAACAGACAGCGAGAGACCCTGTGCTGGAGCAGTCGGAGGGGCACCAGGGAGTGCGCCTCTGGCAAGGGCGCCGCTGTAGGGCAGACGGAGAGGACATCCCTAGTGCAGCAGCTAGTCAGCACACAGTGATAAACCCAATGACGAGGGTCCTGGCTGGAGAGGCAGAAAGCCAAAAGAGAACAGAGCAGACATGTGGAGTGCTGACCACATGGGGTACCTGGAGAGCAGAGACTGGTGCAGACATGGGGAAGCAAAGAGCAGATGTGGGGAAGCAAAGAGCGACATTCAAAATATTCCATAGCTGGCACGACAGAGGGACTGATGGACAGCAGTGGACACAGGCCATACTGGAGGAGCAGACTCCTGCGGTTGCTAAACTGTAGCGCCTGGGGGGAGGAAAATGGCGCCCAGGCTAATGGGAGGCTGAAGTAGAATAGAAGTAAAGCTGACAGAGGGCGATTCGAGCCTGTCTGCAACAAGGGGCCTCGAGTGTGGAGACTTCTCTGGACAGGCTACTCACCAGGAAGGGCAGGAATAAACGAGGAAGCAGCCAGCGAGAAGGCAGGCAGTGAGCACAAATCAGTGAGGGCCCAGGGGCCGTGCTCACCGAGCAGAGCTGTGGTGTTCATAATTTTAAACATAGCTTGTTTATTTTTTAAACATAGTTTAAAATTAATTTGTACATAATGGATTTATATCTGAATTTTATGGACTGTGTAAAGCCAATCTCACAAACACTGTATTTCATGTAGTGAACAAGGTACCTTTTCTTCCATCTCATAATCCACTCCAAATATAGGACTGGCCGAATAGACTTTGTGAAGGGAATTGATTTCCTTAACTGATGCTTGTAGTTTGTCCATAGGATCTATTTTAAAGCCAAGAACATATCCTCCACTCTACAAGAAAAATAATGAAAAAATAAAAAACAAGCCTGAGAAATGGTATTTAAGTATATACAGGTGACAAACTATAGCTCTAATTGTCCTTATTTCAGAGCATACTGTGTAAGCAGATTTTTATCTTTAATTTTCTATTTTTTAAATTTTATTGTTGTTCAAGTACAGTTGTCTGCTTTTCCTCCCTTCCTCTCCCCACCCACCCCAGCCGTCCCCATAAAGCAGATTTTTTAAATTAAAATTATTATGAAAAACTTCAAACACATACATAAATAGAAAGAAGAGTGTAATAGTGTCCATACAGCCATCATCCATCAAGCTCACTCAAATGATGCAGCGCGACCAACTCTGTTCCTTCTGCAACTGTGCCCTCCCCCAAATCTCCTCCCCTCACCATTCAGGAGTATTTTACAGCATATCCAGATATCACATCATTTCATCTGTAAGTATCAAAGCTGATATTTCAAGTTCAAAAATACACTGTAATTGTGAAGGCTAAGGGAACTAAATTTTTCTTGAGCTAGACCTTGAAAAGGAGTATACTGTATATTAAAAGAAAGGAATAGCCTATGTGAAACTATCTCCCTGAAGAATTAAGAAAGAATCTTGACTGTGACAGGTTGTTGAAGAGTGTTAAAAAGTAGCACACTGTAACAGGTGAGAGCACATGCTTTGGGTTGAGGGTATAAGTTTTGGGGCCCAATTCTGGTTTTACAACAAATTTACTAGCTGTACGATGCTAGGAAAATTCTATTTCTGAGCTTCAGTTTTCTATTTTCTAACCATAAAATGGTTAACAAGTTGTATTAAATAATGTATATCTGACATTTTGTGCAGTTCCTAGGACATAGCAAGCACTCAATACTGGCAGCTACTAATCAATAGGCCAGGGGAAAGAAGTAAGTGGACATTCATCATGTTTAAACTTAGAATTTAGAAGAGGAGAGATTTTATAAATAAGCAAATGTTTTATTTAAAAGTATTTTCTTAAAAACCTGGCATAATGGGGCATAGCAATTTATCATTACATGCAATATAATCTTGTGAGAGTGTAACATCTCAAATGGGGTGTGTGGCGGATCTGCACAGACCTGAGTTCCTCAAACAGTCTTGTGAGTCCATCAGATCTGCAATCGAAACCTAGCCCCACCTCTTGCTATTTATGAGAGCACGAACGAGGTTCCTAAACCCTGCAGGCCTCAGTTTCCTTGACTGTAAAATGGGGAGAGAATAGTGATTGTATCATAGGGCTGTGCAAATACTGAGATAATGCATGAAGAGTACAGTGACTTGACTCTGTCACTACACGTGATAATCATGATAATAATGAATAGGTCTGCCCAACAAAGAAACATAAGCAGGATTCTTCCTACGGGGGCAATTGCTATATGACTTCAAACTTTTCATGTATCTTCATTTTGTATCCAAAGTTCTTCTTGGATGTAAACTGGTTACTATATAAATAAAACTGAAAGTAAAGTGTTAGATAGTTTTAAAAATCTATTAAAGATTAATAAAAATATTAAGTATCTTACCTGCTGAGAGCTTTCTATGACAAGAGCTAAACCAAATTTTGAATCTCTAACCTTTATCGAACGCTAGATGTAAAATGAAAAAGAAAAAAATGCTCATTGTTATTATCTGATAATAGTGAATTTTTAAGATACTTTTGTCAATTTTTACACAGTAAACTACTTTTCACAGTCTAAAGAATTCTTCCTCTTTATTACACTTCCATAGGGATCAACTAAATAAAAACTTTTATATTGGAAATAGGCGCAAACTTATAAGGCAATACAAAGATGACACCTCTAAAACACACACAAAATTCTCTGACTTTTAAGGAGTTACAACTTTTCTGGATATTTTGAACTGAAGGCTAGCAATCTTTTACTTATGGAGAGCCAGTGTCTTTTGGGGCTCCAAAGGCTGGGTTAGTTTTTAAAAGTCTTATGCGCCTTCTGTTTCTTACATCATAAGTGGCTAACTTCTTAAAGCATCTCCATTCCTTTTATTAAAAGAAAAAAATAAGTTACGGGCATTCATCACAGGGCATCAAGGAAGGCTGACACAGTCAAATGTAACTAGCATCAGCAGGTAAGCGTGACAGGAGGACAAAGCTGGCCTAGTGGAAGGTGAGCAGTGGCATCAGTGGCCTAGGAGAAGGGAAGAGGGGTAGAGGCACAATGGCAGGCAGGAGCTGCAGAAAGTGACATAAAAGGTACTTGCTGGCAGGGTTAGAGAGGACCGTGGAGGATCTAACATTATGACCAGCAGACCAAAAGGCAGAGAAGGGTAATCTGTGGTAGGTGATGGCGTATCATACTGCCAGACAGATGGGCATTGGATGATGAAAAAGAGAGAAAAAGAAAGAAGAGGGAGAGGGAGAGGGAGAGGGAGGGAGAGGGAGAAAGAGGGAAATGGAGGGAGAGGAGGGAGGAAGGAGGGGAAAGGGAGACTGATTAAATGGTGGTTGCTCTGGAAACCTGGCCTTCTATCTAGACTACTTCACACCCCACCAGGAGTCTACACAGTCCTGGTCAAGAACCATAAACTCTGGCAGCACCCGGGCTGTCAGTAGGTAATCTAACCAGGAGACTGTGGGCGACGCAAGCTGGTAAGATGGAAACTGGCAAGGAGATACATATTGATACACAGCTACAGTACAGGAGTGGGGCACGGCAACGGCTGAGGCGCAGAGCTGCAGTCAGACTACGACTGCCTTAGTGACACACTGACGGTATCAGACTGCAAACTGTTTGGCCTGGCCGAATTCCTTCCAGAAGCCCTATTTAGCAACTGTATTCTTAAATAACAAAAAGTACCCTATTTGAAGAGCAGAAAGCACAAGGTCATTTACTACTCAGTAATTATTTGGCATAATAGAGTTTAGGTTTAGCAAGCCAGAACACATGTAAATACAATGTAAAACAGCAATGAATAATATAAACACCCATTTATAAAACATCTATGTGGACTCTGTCACATCTTCCCAGCCATGATTATAAATTCTTTTATTTTGTTAGATGGCCAGAAATAATTTTATTGCTGTCAGAATCTATGATTTTCTGTTTAATGTGTTGCTTTTTACCACCTGACTGAAAGCTCCTTGAAGGCAGGAACTTCGAAGCACTAGTAAGTGATTTGCAAGATTGTACCTCTAGCACCTAATAGTGCAGAGCAGCTTTTCAGTGTCTGGAGAATGAATGATTAGATATCTTAAAGTAACTCAGAAATCAAATAATTTAGCAAAAGATAGACTTGAGAATATTTTTAAAAGAATTATTCTTCACATAGGCCAAGAAGTCCCTTAAAAAAAAAAATGACATTTTCCAGATACAGATACATTGTATCTACCCCATAAATATTTATTAATGAAACTGCTTAGTCTTAAGATTACTTCTATATAGTACTACAATAAGGGCTATTATCATAGGATAACCTCATAGGATTTTCATTAAGTATTTTTAAGTTCTGTGTGATGTGTGCTAGAGTCTAAAGTAGTTTTTTATATACAAAATTCTTCAGTTTATTGAAGTTTACTATTGTTTTGCCATATCACACACTTATCATAATAGCAGCAGCAGAGTGAAAAGAACCACTTTTATCTACTCCCAAAACAAAATGGTCTTAGATGGAGTTAGTTCTTATTCTGGATTTTAACAGCTTTAACTTCGGCTAAGACCATTATCATTAAATACCATCTTGATTTCTTTTACCCAAACTGTATTTGAACACAATGAGAACAGTTCATTCACGGAATTCATGATTTCATTCTGGCTAAAACCGGTTTGAGTGGAAAACGGCAAGAGAGCCAAAGAGAAGTATATGGCGCGGTGTGCCGACGCCCTGCCCAGGAGCACCGCGTGCCTGCCTCAGGGAGAGGTGGTGGCTGAGACCCTTTGGAAGATATCTAAGAAACACACACCTTAATCTGTATGAAAACTAATTAAATTTTTAGAATCCAGTACATTTCTCTCTTAATAGCGAGTTGATAATGGTGCTGTTTTCCTTGAATATAAAGTAAAATTTGGTCTTTCCTATGTTGAAATAGTAAATTATCGACATTTTAAAAGTTTGCTTTCCACTAAACTGCTACCACTTGAAAAGGGAGAAAGAGAACTTATCTAACTCCCAATGTCCTATTAACTGCTGAACAGAAATAATGTATTCTGCATTAAAATGACGCCATCAAAACACACACACTTACAATTTGCAGATATGGTATACTGACGTTAAAGTTGTCATTCATATTTGCATGCCACACGATTCTCACATTGGTAATAAAAAAGGTTCCTAAATTTCCCTGTAAAGGACAGTAATGAGAGATACATCAATGATGACTTGTTAGAATACTTATTCTTTATTTTCTAAACACCAGAACAATTCTAATTATCAGAGCAACAGCAAATACCACAACTGAGTATTGTGGAATATTTTTTAAAAAATATTTTATGTATTTATTTGTAGAGAGAGGGGAAGGGACAGAAACTTCAATGTGCGAGAGAATTATCTATCAGTTGTCTTTTGCACACCCTCAACTGGGGACCTGGCCTGCAACCTAGGCATGTGCCCTGACTGGGAATCGAACCAGCGACCCTCTGGTTCAAAGGCCGGTGCTCAATCCACTGAGTCACACCAGCCAGGGCATATTACGGAATATTAATGACTTCATCATTCATTGCATGGCAGAACAGTTAGGGTACTGAGAGCATGTACTCTGGAGTTAGAGAATCATTACATCATCAGTACTTAAAGTTGTCTGACCAGGGGCACATTTCTTTTTGGTGAATTGTGTCAAATGTAAAATGAATATTTGATTAAATAATCCATGTGAATAAAGCCCATAGCACAGTATCTGGCACACAATAAGCATTCTACAAGTGTTAGATCTTGTTCTAACTATTACTCAAAACCTGGGATACGTCAGGGCAAGGGAGTGGCAAGAGACAAAATACATTTGATAACCCCCGTCAGTCCACAAGAGATATTTAATGGCTCTTCCACACTAACTACAGAGCAAAACTGTTCTCTAGTTACACGGCCCTCAACATCTCTCAAGAGTATCCCAATATAATAGCTGAGTAGCTTAAGAAAATCTTCAAGGCCTAATAACACGGCACCAAAATTATCTGCCTCTACCATTTATCTATCACTCTCCACGTCCTCTCCACCACATACACCAGAGGAATTTATTTTATACTTTGCGGTTGCACATAAAACGTTAACTAACAAACCCAAAACCTAAAAAGTCTTCTTTTGGGATGACCAAATTTGAAAAAGCAGGAAAGATTACTTATTCCCAACTACAATTAAATTACTAAGTATGTGTATATCTATCCCCCCCTCTATTTTTATCTTGTAAAAACTTGTTATACAAAAATTTTAGTCACCATTACTCCCAGCCCAAGTCGCATTAAACAATACTAAGTCTCACTTTATAAGGAATTCTTTATGTCATTGTTTCCTCCTTATTTTAGAAAAAGAGAACTGTAAAAATATCCTAAGGATCTTTTTTAAATAGTAGGAGTGCATATTTTGTTTTATTATTTTTCAATAAACATTAGTTAGGTTGACAATAACATCTCTATTTTCAATAAAATGATGTACCTGATCATTCTTGAACATCTTAATTAATTAATTTAAAATGCCAGGTGGTGTGCTAGGTAGTAAGGATCGACTATGAATAAAGTAACTCCACCCCCACTCTCACGAAGCTTACAGTTTAATGTGGGAGTACAGACAAGCTCTGTATGTCAGAGCGGCAGTAATGCAGAGTGGTAACTGAGTGCAGTCTGCATAAGGAACACACAAAAAGCAGCTTTCAGAAAGTGACATCTAAGCTATGGCCTAATGCAGGGCTGGCCTGCTGCCTCAGTTTGTATGAATCACAACCTAAGAATAATTTTTACATTTTTAAATGGTTGGGAAACAAGCCAAAAGAACAGTATTTCATGACACACGAATACTGTATGACATTCAGACTTGGCTGCTCATGACAAAGTTTTACTGGAGCACAGCCACACTCACGTGTTTATGTACCGTCTGTGGCTGGTTTCACACTACAACGGCAGGACTGAGAGACGTTAGGACAGAAACTGTAGGGCCTGCAAAACCTAAGTATTTACCATCTGGACCTTTACTGAGTGATCTTTGCTGACTCCGGATGAAAAGGAGTTATTCAGATGGGGAATGTCTGTCTCCTAGAGAACCTTTATCAGTTTAAAACTGGAACTTTTCAAATGAGCAAAGTTTATTTACAACTTAAGGTCATGGTCCAATGTTTAGCAAGAAGCTCTTCATTCAAATGCTGTAGCTTGACCACAGTGGTCGTCAATCTAATCTAGGTTGTAACACACACGAAGGCTGGAAACTATTCTTAGAAAAACAAATTTTTCTTTGGAAATTAATGTTACTTATTTCAATTATTAGTTGCTTACATGTTTCGATTGGTAATCATTTCAAGAGCAAATGAAAAGTTACAATAATGGAGAGAGGGGTCATCAAATGAATTATATGTTTAAGTCCACCAAGACCAGAGTCACAATCTCCCGTGACAGTCCACCCCACGGCTCCCCCCATTGGCACGGGTTATCTGGATTCGGAGTGTGGTGCAGTAGTACAGGGGGACGACCGTGGCCCTGGGACGAACTAGGTGTGCGAGGTCACTTAATTCTTTGGGGCCTGGGTTTTTCATCTATAAGTGAATAAAGGTTGAACTAGAGATGATCTTGAAGGCCCATTCCAGCTCTAAATTCAATGCTGAACAAATGTGGCAAAACAGAAACCATAAAAATGTGAAAAGTAGATTATGTTAGATCAAGAGCTAAAATGTTAACTTATCAAGAGGTATGATGATGCTTTTAATAGTTAAATGAATATACAAACCTAAAGATAAATGGAAAAATGATTACCAAGGCAATGCCCCCAAAAAGTCATTAATTTTTTACACAATACCTGGTCACTGGATAAATTCCATACTCCATTGATTTTGTCGTATACGTGTTCTTGTGGTAATAATCTTAGTTGCTTATTTTGAATCAGTGCACTTCTCAATTTAAAATCGCGATACATTTTAGAAGTTTCATATGCTCTATGACAGAGAATAAACAAAAGGCTAACTCGAGTTGAACATGCAGTTTTCTTTGGTTATTTTTACTTATCTATTAAAATATAAAGTTGTTAGTACTTATATACATCACTCAGATAATTACAGTAAAAATTTCTCCTTTTTAAGCTGATGTCCTTAAACTGGTATGATTTTTTTCTGTCAGTTTTGGTGATTATAGTATTTTGTAGACTTTGTCATTTTAGTGTAGCACTTACATATTTTACCTCAGTAAACTATTTTTTCAATGTTTAATTTTTAAGGTACTATTGACACAGCATGAGGACACAGGTTTTTCTCTCAAACTGGAAAAATAATGCTTGTATATAATAAACACAAATTATTTTTTTCTATAAAAATGCTTCCCTTCATTTCTGTCTTAATCAAAAGCACCATTATTCTTTCTGTCACTATAACCTGAAAAAATTGTGCTCACATCTGCCTCTATACAAAAAGTTAGAATGGATCTGTAGAATTTGTCCTTTTAGTGTAGCATGTACATATTTTATTTCAGTAAACTTTTAGATGTTTAATTTTTTAAGGCACTACATATCACACAGCACAAAGAGAGGACAGAGATTTCTCTCAAACTGAAAAACAAGGCCTGCATATAAGAGACATGGAAATTTGCCCTGGCTGGTGTGGCTCAGTGGTTGAGCACCAGTCTGTGAATCAAAGGATTGTGGGTTCCATTCCCAGGCTAGGGCACATGCCTGAGCCTGGGGCCAGGTCCCCAGTAGGGGGCACGCCAGAGGCAACTGCACATTGATGTTTCTCTCCCTCTCTTTCTCTCTCTCTTCCCCTCTCTAAAACAAAAATATAAATAAATAAAACCTTAAAAAATAAAAATTATTTAAAAAATAGACATGGAAATTATTATTTTTTGTCAGAATGCTTCCTTTCATTTCTGTTTTAGTCAAAGGACTGCTATCCTTTTTCTCACTACAACTTGGAAAAAATTATGCTTACATCTACCTGTACACAGAAAATTAGAATGAATGTGTACCACCTCCACAAGTAACCCTAGGGAAGAGTCTAGGACAGACAGTGCGTGTATATCCGTGTGTATAAAATCCCTATAACTTTGTTTCCTTTCTATGTCTCCCTATTAATAAATAATAAATACAGAAGTAAATCTTTTTCCTTTTTTTAAGGTTTTATTAATTTTTAGAGATAGGGGAAGGGAGTAAGAAAAAGAAAGAGAGAAATATTAATGTGTGGTTGCCTCTCACATGCCCCTTACTGGGGACATGGCCTGTAACCCAGGCATGTACCCTGACTGGGAATTGAACCAGTGAACCTTTGGTTCATAGGTCAGTGCTCAATCCTCTGAGCCACACCAGCCAGGGCTAGAAGTAAATTCTTAACTTCCGAAAATTTTATTTTTCAATTACAGTTTACATTCAATATTATTCTGTTTCAGTTTCAGGTATATAGCACAGCGGCTAGATAATCACATAGTTTATAAAGTGATCCCTCCAATATTGCCAGTACCCACCTGGCACCACACACAGTTATTACAGTATTATTGACTATATTCCCTACGCTCTACTTTACATCCCATGACAATTTTGTTACTATCAGTTTGTACTTCTCAATCCCTTCACCTTTTTCATCCAGTCCACCAACTCCCACCCTCTGGAAACCATCAGTCTATTCTTTGTAGCTATAAGTCTGTTTCTATTTTGTTCACTTATTTTGTTCTTTAGATTCCACATATAAGTGAAATCATATGGTATTTGTCATTCTCTCTCTGACTTATTTCACTTAACATACTCTCTAAGTCCATCCATGCTGTCATAACTGGTAAAATTTCGCTCTTTTTTATGACTGAGTAATATTCCATTTAATGTATGTGCACAACTTTTTTATCCACTTGTCTATTGATGGGCACGTGGGTTGCTTCATACATTGGCTACTGTAAGAAAATTCTTAACTTTTGATTAGTTAATTCTAAATATATCCATAAAAATACAGATGAATTTACCCTATTATTTATAGGCTGGTGTGGCTCAATGGGTTGGGCTTGGTCCAGCAGACTGAAAGTTGCTGGTTTGATTCCTCGTGGGAACACATGCCTGAGTTGCAAGCTAGGTCCCTGGTAACCGACTGATGTTTCTTTTGCACATCAATATTTGTCTCCCTCTCTCTCTCCCTCCCTTCCCTTCTCTCTATAAATAAATAAATAAATAAATAAATAAATAAATAAATAAATAAAATCTTTTTTAAAAAAACAGGCTAATTTACCCATTTAATGCGACTATGTTTTCTTAGCCTAAATAACTTTAGAAGTCATTCATATAAATTATAATACTCAATGTTAAATTTCTGATTTTTATTTTAATTAACCTTCTAATATACAAATGGTGAAAAAGCAGGATATAAGCATTTGCTTATAAATCTTGATTTCCGTCAGTGCTGTAATCATCGATATTTAACCAGGGGGGGAAATGAAAACTATTTATGCTGTAAATTATGTTGTGGGGGGGGGGACACAATACTTTTATACTATTAAAGAAAAGCAGCTGAAATGGGCCCTTCAAACTTGATTTTATACTACTTCTCTAAGTAAAGTGAAATAAAAAGCTAAGGTTTATGTATCTACCCAAGAGAACTAAAAAATGTTTTCACCCAAAGCTTGCACATGAATGTTACAGCAGCATTATTCATAATAGACAAAATAGTCTGTTAACTGATGAGTAGATAAACAAAATTTGTGTCCATACAATGGAATATTATTCAGCTATAAAGGTGGAATAGACTTCCAGCTAAGATGGAGGCGTGGGTAGACACACTGTGCCTCCTTGCACAACCAAAAGAAGGACAACAAATTTAAAAACAAAAAATAACCAGAACTGCTGGAAAATCGAACTGTATGGAAGTCTGAAAACCAAGGAGTTAAAGCAGAAACATTCATTCAGACTGGTAGGAGGGGCGGAGATGGGTAGCCGGGTGCAGAAGACTCATGGCAAGGCAGTGGCTGGAGGACCAGGTGGTCCCACATTTGCATGTGGATAAACCAGGAGGAACAACTGGGCTGCGAGACAGAGCACACAACCCAGGGTTTCAGCACAGGGAAATAAAGCCTCAAATCCCCTGACTGAAAAAATCTGTGAGGGTTGCGTCAATGGGAGAAACTCCTAGCCTCACAGGAGAGTTCACTGGAGAGACCCACAGGGCCCTAGAATGTACATAACCCCCCCCCCTCCCCGGGAATCAGCACCAGAAGGGTGCAATTAGTAGGGGAAGTGACTGAAAGCTGGCCAAGAGCCAAGCAAGCGGCACTGTTCCCTCTTGGGCTCCTACCCACATACAGCACCACAACGCCCCTACATGGGTTGTCATGCCTTGGCCAATACGTAAGGCTCCACCCCTTACAACATAACAGGTAAACCAAGACAAAGAAATACAGCCCGAATGAGAGAACAGATCAAAGCTCCAAAAATAGAACTAGGCAATGAAGAGATAGCCAACCTATCAGATGCATAGTTCAAAACACTGGTAATCAGAATGCTCACAGAAATGGTTGAGTATGGTTGCAAGTTAGATGAAAAAATGAAGGCTATGCTAAGTGAAATAAAGAAAAATATACAGGGAACCAACAGTGAAGGGAAAGAACTCGGGACTCCAATCAACGATTTGGACCAGAAGGAAGAAATAAACATTCAATCAGAACAGAATGAAGAAAAAAGAATTCAAAAAAATGAGGAGAAGCTGAGAAACCTCTGGGAAAACTCGAAACACTCCAACATCCAAACCATATGGGTGCCAGAAAGAGAAGAGGAATGGCAAGAAATTGAAAACTTACTTGAAAAAATAATGAAAATAATGAAAACTTCTCCAATCTGGCAAAGGAAATAGACTTCCAGGAAGTCCAGGAAGCTCACAGAATCCCAAAGAATTCTGGATCCAAGGAAGCACACACCAAGGTACATCATAATTATATTACCCAAGATTAAAGATAAGGAGAGAATCTTAAAAGCAGCAAGAGAAAAGGAGACTATTACCTACAAAGGAACTCCCATAAGGCTATCGGCTGATTTCTCAAAAGAAACCTTGCAGGCAAGAAGGGGCTGGAAAGAAGTATTCCAAGTCATGAAAGGCAAGGACCTACATCCAAGATTACTCTGTCCAGCAAAGCTATCATTTAGAATGGAAGGGCAGATAAAAGTTAAGTTAAAGGAGTTCATCATCACTAATTCCTTATTACATGAAATGTTAAAGGGACTTACCTAAGAAGATAAAAAATATGAACAGTAAAATGACAACAAGCTCACAACTATTCCAGCTGAACCTAAACAAAACAAAAACAAACTAAGCCAACAACTAGAACAGGAACAGAATTACAGAAATGCAGATCACACGGAGGGTTATCAGCAGGCAGGGGGAGGGATGAATGGGGGAAAGGATACAGGGAATAAGAAGCATAAATGGTAGGTGCAAAAGAGATGGGAAAGTTAAGAATAGTATAGGAAATGTAGAAGCCAAAGAACTTATATGTACAACCCATGGACATGAACTAAGGGAGGAGGATTGCTGGTGGGAGGGCAGTGCAGTGAGGAGGAGAATGGAAGGGAGAAAAAAAATGGGACAGCTGTAATAGCATAATCAATAAAATACATTAAAAAAAGGAACAAAGTACTGATACATGCTATAACATGGATGAACCTTGAAAACATTATGTAAGTGAAAAAAGTCAGACAGAAAAGGTCAGTCAGGCAACCATTCATATGTAACGTACAGGACAGGCAAATCCACGGATATGTAAAGTAAACCAGTGGTTGCCAAGGGCTGTGGTGGGGAGGGAATGAGGGTGACTGCCTTGGCAGTTCTTTTTAGGGTTATGGGAATATTTTGGAATCAGGCAGTGATGACAGTTGTACAACCTTGTAAATATACCAAAACTACCAAACTGTAAACTTCAAAATAGTGCATTATATCTCAAAACAAAAAAAAACTAAACCATTATTTAGATTAAAAAAAAATCAACAAAATTAATAATCAACAAATTAGGAAACTAAGAAATACATTTGCAATATATATAACTGATAGGGATATAATTTAGAAATTTATAACAGAAAACTATAAATAACCAAAAAAAGAGAAAAATTTCAGCATCACTAGTAATAAATGTAAATTAAAACAATGGTATATATATATTATACTTTTGTGTATATGTGTATCAACTTGAGTAGATATTTATCTTGCCTGTCATCTTAGCCAGGCTTTTTTTTTAATCATAGCACTTAGGACTGATTACAAAAAAAAGGAGCCAAGGCCCTGGCCAGGTGGCGTCTTCACGCACGCCGAAAGGTTAGGTTCAGTCCCTGGGTTGGGGAGCGTACAGGAGGCAACTGAGGGATGCTTCTCTGTCACGTTGATGTTTCCCTCTCTCTACCTCTCCCTCTCTCTCTCCCTTTCTCTCTCTCTCTCATTAACATATCCTCAGATGAGGATTTAAAAAAAGAAAAAGAGCTAAGGTAGTGAAAAGAGAAGAATTTATCAAAGAAACCTCCCCCCCCCAAAAAAACAAACCCAAACCCAAAACCACCACAAAACAACAACAAAAAAGCAGAACTCTTTGGGGAAAACACACAAACATGACTTCTACTATTAGAGAAATAATCTTTTTAGGTCATTCATTAAATTATATAACTTGGTTATTTACATTGAATGAATTTTCTATTGCCTAGTAACTACCTTCGAGGTTGATTTAACAGAATCTTCAGGAGAAATTTTTATGAACCATCAGTACTCTTATGTGTTTTATGAATCCCTTCAAAGTATTCATTAAATGATAATACAACATTCTTCTATATATCTTCAGGATATCGCAACAGAGCCTGGTGGAAGATGGAACCACACTTCTAAACTTGCAGGGGTGTCCAACCTTTTGGCGTCTCTGGGCCACACTGGAAGAAGAAGAGTTGTCTTGGGCCACACAGTAAATACACAAACACTAATAAAAACTGATGAGCAAAAAAAAGGTTTTAAGTAAAT
This sequence comes from Tonatia bakeri, assembly GCA_004024845.1. NCBI lineage: Eukaryota > Metazoa > Chordata > Mammalia > Chiroptera > Phyllostomidae > Tonatia > Tonatia bakeri. The sequence continues at coordinate 20,082 of PVIA01012438.1, read as the reverse complement.
TATGATTTTGTGTTGGGACATAGTCATAGCCAGCCTGGGCTGCATGTGGTCTGCGGGCCGTGGGCTGGACACCCCTCTAAACCTTTATATCATAGAATTACTGTAAAAATATTCAATAATCCACAAATTATTACCGTACCTGTGTACTGCAATCACAGAAGTAAAAAGTCTAGGACTTCCAGGAACCAAATTTGTAAATATAAATTCAAAACGAGTACTGTTACATTTTGTTAGTATATAAAGAGCTTCAGTTTGGCCTCGTAATTTCTGTAAGGACAAATTTATTTAAAAGTTCAGATTTTAAAAACAATTTCTCATTTACAGTGAAAACAAACACCAACTTCAAATATCTAATGCTTCTTCACTGTATATATTTCAATAATATTTTTCAGACTTACGGAGTTAGCAGTCCTCGTTGTAATATTCATTATGCAGTTGTAGCCGATAGCTAAAATTCAAAAGCAAAGAATTTAAAGAACGTGATACAATAAACAGAAAATCTACATACAGAATTTTTAAGTTTTAAAAATTAAATATAAAAAACTTTTAAACATTTTAATAAAACAACTACAAATATAAGTTAAATAATGAAAAGAAATGTAAAGTCAATTTTGCCTCTGACAAAACACACTCAAAGCATGGGAATAAGAAAGTTAACTTCTCTAAAACTTACACAGTATTATTTACTGAAAAATCTTAGCATTACTACATCAAGAGAAAAAGTCTAGGTGGATAATCTAAAATAGTTTTAAAAAATAAGTTATAGGATTTAACCCAATACAAGGTTGTACCTTGCTATTACAATTTAGATCTCCCTTCTTTGGGATTACTTGAAACAGCTCATAGCAATGTCAGAGATAAGCAAAACAAAACAAAACTAACAAAAACAAAAAACAAAAAAAATCATTCAATGTAAAAGCACTGATGTCCTTTGCGTCCAGGAGACAAAAATAAACAAACTGGAAAACATTTCTTTTGCATTATGATGCAGTCAGTGGTTAATCAAGGATTTCTGAAATTTTTATCAATTTAAAGATTTCCATGTATTTCACAGTATAGCTTTTTCGGTATCAAAAACCACTATGTAAGTTCACTCGAAAAAGTACTTTCTTTTTAGTGTTATCTAACAAAGATACTTACAGAGATTGACTCTAGGTAATGCCAAAGAGTGCCAGAGAATCCTTAAATTTGTTACTAAGAGTCTACCTAAAAGCAAACAAACAAACAGGTTACCTTAAGTAAGGATTTGTTTTTGCCATACAGAATGAGGTGGACATGAAACTTCTGGCGCAGTATCAGCAGCAACACCCACAGCTGTTTTTCACACATTTATTGATTAAAAGTATTTATTGTGCATATCTGTTCCAGGTAAGGTATACAGTGTATGATTCAGAATCCAAAAAAACCCCAAAATCTGATAGTTACAGAAGGGATACAAGTATTCACTGCCAGCACCTTGGTTTGACTGAAACTGATGGAGGAGAGAATTGGGTACTGGTTCTTTGTCTTGGTAGAAGCTGTTCTGGGGACCCCAGCAAGTCATATATGTACAACTAAGAATGACTATGGGATAGTATAATTACAAAGCCATTCAGTGAAATCACACTTCTCAAAAAACTCTCACATACACACTAATCCCTGCCACATGAGTTATATACTCATATACCAAACTTTTTTTTAAAATATATTTTATTGATTATGCTATTACAGTTGTCCCATTTCCCCCCCTTCACTCCCCTCCACCCTGCACACCCTCTCCCACCCACATTCCCCCCCTTTAGTTGTTGTCCGTGTGTCATACATATAAGTTCTTTGGCTTCTACATTTCCCATACTATTTTTACCCTCCCCCTATTTTCTACCTACTATTTATGCTATTTATTCTTTGTACCTTTCCCCCATCTCTCCTCCTCCCACTCCCCTGTTGCTAACCCTCCATGTGATCTCCATTTCTGTGGTTCTGTTCCTGTTCTAGTTGATTGCCTAGTTTGTTTTTGTTTTTGTTTTAGGTGTGGTTGTTAATAATTTTGAGTTTGCTGTCACTTTACTATACATTTTTTTATCTTCTTTGTCTTACATAAATCCCTTTAACATTTCATAAAATAAGGGCTTGGTGATGATGAACTCCTTTAACTTGACCTTATCTTGGAAGCACTTTATCTGCCCTTCCATTCTAAATGAAAGCTTTGCTGGATAGAGTAATCTTGGATGCAGGTCCTTGCCTTTCATGACTTGGAATACTTCTTTCTAGCCTCTTCTTAGCTGTAAGGTCTCTTTTGAGAAATCAGCTGACAATCTGATGGTTACTCCTTTGTAGGTAACTGTCTGTTTTTGTCTTGTTGCTTTTGAGATTCTCTCCTTATCTTTAATCTCAGGTAATTATGATGTGCCTTGGTGTGTTCTTCCTTGGGTCCAACTTCTTTGGGACTCTCTGAACTTCCTGGAAGTTTATTTCCTTTGCCAGATTGGGGAAGTTCTCCTTTACTATTTGTTCAAATGACTTTTCCACTTGTTGCTTTTCCTCTTCTCCTTCTGGTATCCCTATCATTTGGATGTTGGAATGTTAAAGATGTCCTGGAGGTTCCTAAGCCTCTCCTCTGTTTTTTGAATTCTTGTTTCTTCATTCTTTTCTGATTGGATATTTCTTTCTTCCTTCTGGTCCACACTGTTGATTCGAGTCTCCCAGTTTCCTTCCCATCACTATTGGTTCCCTGTACACTTTCCTTTATTTCACTTAGTGTAGCCTTCATTTTTTCATCTAACTTGCGACCAAATTCAACCAATTCTGTGAGCATCCTAATTACCAGTGTTTTGAACTGTGCATCTGATAAGTTGGCTATTTCTTTGTTGCTTAGTTGTGTTTTTTCTGGAGCTTTAATCTGTTCTTTCATTTGGGCCATTTTTTTTTTCTGTCTTGCTGCGCCTGTTACATAGTAAGGGGCAGAGCCTTAGGTGTTCACCTGGGTGGGGCAACCCAGTTGCTGGGTTGTGACGCTGTATGTGGGGCAGGGATCCAAGAGGGAACAATGGCGCTTGCTCCACTCTCTGCCTGATTTCAGTCACTTCCACCGCTTTCCCCAAGCAAACTGGGCCCTTCTAGTGCAGATTCCTGTGTGGGTGGGTTTGTGTATGTTCTAGGACTCTGTGGGTCTCTCCAACAAACTCTCCTGTGAGGCTAGGAGTCTCTCCCTGCACCCCAACCCCCATAGGTGGTTTCAATTGTGTTTTGAGGCCTTATTTCCCCACGCTGGAACCCTGGGTTGCATGGTCTGTCTTGTTCCCCCATTTCGCCTGGTTTATCTGCGCAAGAATGTGGGACCACCCAGTCCGCCAGCCACTGCTTTGCTGTGAGTCCTCTCCACCCAGCTGCCTGACTCCGCCCCCCCTACCGGTCTGGATGAATATGTCTTCTTTAACTCCTTGGTTGTCTGACTTCGATACAGTTTGATTTTCTGTCAGTTTCGGTTGTTTTTTGTTTTTAAATAATTGTTGTCCTTTTTTCGATTGTGTGAGGAGGCACAGTGTGTCCACCTACACCTCCATTTTGGCCAGAAGTCTCTTTTTCTCTTTTGCTTTTTTTTTTGCTGTGGGAAAACTTTTTGTTCATATGAAATTATAGCTAGGATGAAGTCTGTTTAACACCTCACATTGATGTCCTTACACTAGAATACAAAGTTAGATAAACTTCATTTCTCAAAGTGTGTCCTGTAGATACAGCAAGGGGAAAAAAGTCAAGTAAATCTGAGCATGGTAAACCTTGTGTCTTAGAGATTTACAATACAATTGGCATATTCCAATAGCTTTGAGATATCCTGCAATAGTAAAACTCTCTGAACTTTGTTTAACACAATATTTTTTCAACACATTATTTTCACAGATCTCTTTTATGAGTAATTTATAGCCAGGTCATATTCCTTCCTCCCTGGAAACCCCTACAGAGGTGTCCAACCTGTGGCCCAGAGGCTGCATGTAGCCCAGGATGGCTATGAATTCGGCCCAACACAAAATTGTAAATTTACCTATAACATCATGAGATTTTTTTGTTTTTGTTAGTGTCTGTGTATTTAATGTGTGGCCCAAGACAACTCTTCTTCTTTCAGTGTGGCCCAGAGATGCCAAAAGGTTGGACAACTACTGAATATTTGAAATCAGAGATACTAAGCCTATAAGAATGCTAGAGTGAAATAGGCTAAGAGACTCCAAAAATAAAGGAAGACATTCTCAAGAGAAGCTGCAGAACATTACATAGTATGTTTAACAAATAATAAGTAACTCCACCTGGTTAGAGTGGAAGGCTCATACAAGATCATAGAATTGTAGACCCTGCATCTATCAGCTGGCGTCAAACAGAAAATAGATGGCACACTCACATTAGGATAATTGAGGTTCCTATACAAATGTACTTATTACAAAGGTATGGTGGGGTGTCAGGAACCATAAGTGAGTATAGCAGACCTGTACCACCCCAGGCCTAGAAGGAGAAGGAGAAGAAGCAGTTAACCAAGCCTGGAAGGAACAAGAGTCCTAAAGAGCTGAATGCTCTGAATGGGAAGAACCCAGGGAATAAATACCCGGACCTCACTATCCTGCCTCCCTTTAATCTTCTGCCATGGCTCTTTTAGCCAGAAGCTAGAGTGTACAAGGAGGCCTCTGATGTAGACTATGCATTTTCTCAGGGCACAGGAGAAAGGTGCTGGATATGGACGGATGCCTGGAGGTCAGGGGCACAAGCAAGAAAGGTTGTTTGTGGATAAACTAGAAGTAATTCAATGTTAGACCAAGAAATTCCAACATAATCTGTTAGCAATCCAGGCAGTGGCATTGGGGTGGGGTTTCGAATAGGGACTGGGGAGAACTGAAAAATTTTGAGAAGAGCAATGTGACCAATCCTAGTAATTCAGAAAGCAATGTAAGCACTTTGGTTTATCACTTAGTAGCTACGTAAACTTGGAAAATTTAATTAGCCTCTTGTTCCTCAGTTCCCTTATTTGAAAAAAAATGGTAATAGCATCTGCTTCATTTTTCATATTATTATTACTTATTATTATGTGAGATTATACATATTATATAAAAGATTTAGAACAGTGACTAGTGCCCTTGCTGGTGTGGCTCAGTGGACTGAGCATCAGCCTGCAAATGGAGGGGTTGCTGGTTGGATTCCTAGTCCCAGCACAGGCCTGGGTGGGCCAGGTTCCCCAGTTGGGGGTGTGTGTGCCAGAGGCAACCAATCAATGTACCTTTCACACATCAATGTTTTTCTCCCTTTCTTATTGCCTCTCTTCCCCTCTGTCCAAAAATTAATAAATATAATCTGTAAAAAAAACCAAAACAGTGACTGGCAAATAGTAAACATTCACTATGTTAACTGCTATTATTATTTTAAAAATATTTTAGTTCTTTACATACTTACTTTTAGGATTTTTAAAAAATATTTTATCTATTTATTTTTAGATAGAGGGGAAGGGAGGAAGAGAGGGAGAGAAACATTACTGTGTAGTTGCCTCTTGCGTGTCCCCCACCGAGGACCTGGCCCACAACCCAGGCATGTGCCCTGATTGGAAATCAAGCCGACAACTCTTTGGTTCACAGACTGGCATTCAATCCACTGAGCCCCACCAGATAGCGCAATGATTTATTTTACTATTGCAGATACACTGATTTATGTTTGTCTTATGCCATTTCACCTAAGTAACATTGTATCTCTACAACTGGGCTATAAGTCCAGGGCATCTATCTTTTTGATATTTTTCTATTACAGAATTCCAGGAAAAATTATGAAGTGGGAAGAGTTTGCCTGATAAAACCACTGGCCAACTCTGTTTACCTGTTTTTCTGTTCTTGGTACATCTACAAGTCTCTAGCATTTTTATGTTGCCTCTGTCCTGCTAAAGGACCCCACCCGACAACTCCACACATAGTGCTCTTAAGTGTGGACTTTTCTCTCTGTCCCCCCAAACACTAAAATATAATTGTCCCTGCTTCTCCTAGTCTCCCAAACAACAAAATATGGCTGTTCCATTTTCACACATCTTCAGTGTGCAAAAGTAATCTGATAATTTGATGTCAGAGTACTTGCAGTTGAAATGGATTATTTGTTAATCCTTTGGGGTATTTATAGTTTTAACATGGGGTGTTCTGAACTTGGGAGTGCCTTATTGGTGGTCATTTTCAAACTTCTGAAAAGGAGGGGAAAGTGACAGCTAGAAAACAGGATTCTCCTTCCCTTTATACCTTCTTACTAACCAAAAGCTCTGCATAGTCCTGTAAAATTCCATTTTCTGAACAATTGTTTGTGAGGCATGTGGACACACAGGTATTTTTATTAACAGTAAGATTTCTGGCCCTGGTCCAGTGGGTCAGTGGGTTGGAGCATCGTATACCAAAAAAGTTGCAGGTTTGATCCCTGGTCCAGGTGTATATGGGAGGCAACTGACTGATGTTTCTTTCTCACATCAATGTTTCTTTCTCTCTTTCCGCCACCCACTCCTCTCTCTAAAATCAATAAATACATATCCTTGGGTTAGGATTAAAAAAGAAATAAAAATAAAAAAGTAAACCCTGGCGGGTGTGAATCAGTGTACTGATTGCTGGCTTGCAAACTGAAGGGTTGCTGGTTTGATTTCCAGTTGGGTCACATGCCTGGGTGGCAGGCCAGGTCCCCAGTAGGAGGCATTTGAGAGGCAACCAATCGAAACATCTCTCACACAGTGATGTTTCTCTCCCTCTGCTTCTCCTGTTCTTCCCCTCTCTCTAAAAGTAAATACATAAACTCTTAAAAAAAAAAAGTAAGATTTCTGGCCAGGCAGATGTTTTTCCCTCGATACTTCGGAGGGCCATTGTAGGGTACCATGCTCATTGTCTTTGTTTGGACTAATGGACGGACTGTCGCGAAGAGTTCCTGCCTATCTGTACGGGACCAAAACTTTCTCTTGGTTTCAAGTTAATTCAGGTTTTGTGAAGATCTGACTATCTAGACATTATTCCACCCCCAAAGGCACAAACTAAGACTTCTTGTTTGCTGCTGGATGTTGACACCTCATTCTCACCTGGGCTTGGCTGAGACTAGGAGGCATTTCAGAAAGGTGATCTAAGCACTCCTTTAATGATGGGCTCCAGCTATTGACAGGATCTGTCTGCAGCTGGTAATGATGATAAGTTCCCCTCACAGAAAAGAAAGGCTCACAAATAAACCTGCTGTTCACACACCATCCCAGAACAGACCAAAAGAAAGGCTCAGAGAGCAACTGGCCGCTCAAAATGCTGCAGTGAGCGTGTTCTGCCAGTGAGGGTTACTGCTCTAGTTCTAGGAGTTGCTGATCCTTCTTACTTAAATGAGGTCAGCTCCTTTTCATCACTTTTTCTCTTTGATAAGAGTTTCCCCACCCTACTACACCTCTTCTCTCCCCACAAAGACTGTAAGATACACTGAGCTGCCCACTTCTCATTCCCCATTTTACCTTGAAAAAGAGCAGTGATGGTTCTCAGACTTACTGGTCACTGGCCATTGGTTCCATGTACAGCTGCTGTATGCAGCCAGGCCTTTGGACAATTTGTTTTGGGAGGAACTCCAGTCCAGTCCTGGTTGCTCCTCAACGACATTCAGAGACATCTCACAATATTTTCTAGTAGTTAACCTATAAGTAGACTTCACGACACAGCACTACATTTGCCCTCCGCATGTCCCTCCCTATGTGTCAGTGTTAGGGGTTGTGCATCACTCTTGGATTTCCTAAAAGGAAGCGTGGCCCCGCGTAGCCCAGCTATGACCTACTCATGCTCCACTACTCCATAATCTTTTCTGTGCGAGGCAGATCCAGAACTCAGAACTATCCCATGAGCCTTGCAAACTGAGCTCCTAGACATTTTTTCCCCTCAAACACTTACATTTTAATGCAGGTGTTTCTGTTGTAACCATGCAACGTACTGTGGTAAATATGACTGACTGCTCTTTTAAGCAATGCAAAGTAAAGTTTGGCTGAACAAAGACACGAAAACAATAGTGGCAGTGCCACTAAATAAGCTTCTGGACTTTTAATAGTCACACTGGATAAAGCTGCTGTCAGAACTGGAACTTATGAGGGAAGCCAGGTTATTCCTGGCTGTAGGGTTAATACCTGTCCTTCTTCCATTTCAGTCTGAGGAAAGTCTATGTGGATTTAACTCTTCCACTCCCACCATTATATTTACATACAATGCTGTTTCATATCTTTCCCCTGGTTAATATGACTTAACATTTGTAAATTAAACCAGAAACATAACATATATTAGGTAATATGCTCACCTCTATCACCATTATTTCCTTTGGTGTCTTCAATTGAATCCAAACAATCAATAAGGACTTCTCCAGGTCTTGTTTTCAGTTGTCTAAAATAAATATGAAGGCTTTAATTTTAAAACTACAGTGTAGCCACTTAAATCTATTTAGGGAGAGAATAGACATATGTCTATAAAACAGCCAACAGTATAAATGATATAGTGCCAAATGCTCGTGCGTTTGAAAATAAGGTTTTCAAGAACTTCAAGAACCTAGGAATCAGTGGGCCTGGTGTGGCCAGGTCATGTAGAGAAGCCAGAACTAGAAGGAGAGGTAGGTTGTGGAAGGGAGGGAGTTGGGGGGAAAGGGAGGGGGAGGGCAAGGGGAGATGGCGAGGGATATGCATGATGAAGACCAAAACTAAGAAACGAAAAGGGAATGTGTGAAGAGTGGCCTGGCTGGAGAAGAAGATCCACACTGAGAGGCAGTGAGAAATATAGCTGGATAAGTAAGGACGAACTAGACTTTGGAGAACCACAAATGCTAGGCAGATAGGGACGGGCCTCATCCTGTGGCCAGTGGAGTACCCCCAGATGTAGAGGAAAGGGGCCAGGCAGTTATGGAAGGAACGGGTTAAAGCAAAGCATCATCAGGACTTTGTAAACAATCAGAAACAGGAGACAAAAGGAAATAAAAAATGAAGAATAGTTTGCTGACTGATAGAATGTATTCCAGTGTGTTAAGGAAAGCAACAAAAAAGAAAACCTAGCAGAGTATGTGGTACAGCCTTCTAACACATTCTCTATAGAGCCAATTCAATTACTTATTGAAAATATGAATATATTTTCACACACAGGGATCACTTCCCTGCTTAAGTCTTCCATGTCATCCCATTGCCTAGAAAACGAAGTCCAAAATCCTCCACTGAACATTTCACCATCTGACTAATCTATTTTTCTACCTGTACCTCTGTCCTCTACCTGCCAGACATTACCTTCTAGCCAAAGGAGTTTACACGTCTGAGTCTGCTTTCCTCTTTTTTTCTGGAATACTTTCCCTCCTGTCTTCCCTGACAAGGCTCTGCCCATTCTTCCTGACTCAACTCAAATATCATTTCTTCTTTGAGGCCTTCCCCTAGGCAGAATCAACTATTTTGTTTATGCAGTCCCCCAGCTTTTTGTTCATTTTTTTTCCAAAATAGTATTTATCAAATTTTAAATAATAGTCGTCAATGTGTATCTCCTGCACTAATAGGATTAGGGGAGTGAGGAAAATAATTGCCTATTATTTCTGTATCTCTAGCTATTAGCACAGTAACCAGCAGTTAGTGAACATTTGATAAACGTTTAATAACTAAATATGTTCATGAAATCAATTTTTTATTGGATCAAGGATGCCAAGAATTACAGAAAAAGTCATACAATGTGTGTAATATGCAACTATGGTTTATAATTTTATAAGTCCCCTTCCCGTATAACTTCTTAAAGGTTTTAAGATCATGCTAGTATTATCTATTTAGTCACAAATATGCCTTGAAAATTACTATTTCATTTTTCCATCTAATTAGGTTCTGTTTATAATAAGGAATCATAAGTGGCTAATAAGCTTCATGCCATTAACCCAAGAACCTTAGCTTTACTGTTCCACCATTTAATACAAGAGGTTTCTAACTATTCTCTCATTAAAGCATGAAATTTCCCCAAAACCTCTGTTTGAGAGGCACCAAAAGGGGGTTCTTCTCCCTGTTGGTGATTTATATAAGTAAGTACATGCAGGCTTGCCATCTACTTACGGAAATAAAGTTTGTGTGGTTAGGAATTTCGGAGAATGCTTACTCCCACCTCCCTCATTTTACAGACCAGAAGACTGAGGCATTGAATGGCGAAGTAATTTACCTAAGTGCTCACAATTTATGTTATTATTTCAGGATTAGTTTTAGAATCCTGGTTTCCTGAGTCCCTGTCCTACGTTCTTTCACCCACGACACTGGCACCCCCAACTTCGCTTGGGTGTACTGAACGCCCAGGTACGGCGTGGGGTTTGGGTTCAGCTTCCTGATAGGTCTCAGGGCCAGGGCCGGGCCAGGGCCCGGGCAGGGATGGCGCGGGACCGAGACCATGCAGTCTAGATGCGCTCCAGCAGTAACTCCGGCTTCTGCAGGGCGGCAGAGACTGGCCACTCTAGGGTTTCCTGAGGTGCCCACCACAAGCGTAAAACTGCTCCCACCCTCGCGATGGCCGAGAGCTGTAGGGAAGTCGGCTCCGCCCGCGGGTCCCGAAACTGCGCCGCGGCGCCCTCTACAGGCTCCAGGCCCCTGGGGAATGTCGGGGACTCACTGCGATGATACGTCGAAGCGGACGTCCCGGTCCTCCCACAGCGCATCCAGCACGGACATGTTGACCCAGGCCCAAAGCGGGGCCTCTCTTCAGAAGTGTAGGCCGATGGGCGTCTCGCTGGCTCCAAGGCAACCGGCAGCTTGTGTCTCTGCGTCTACGGCGGGCGCCGAGACCCAAGCTTCCCTACGGTCGGGTGCGCGCTTTCCCGGCCTTAACGCGTCAGTAAGCGGATTTGAGGCTCCAAGCAGCAGAGCAGCTAAGTTGGCCCTGGCCCAGGAGCTTGTGCTTGAGTGCTGAATGACCATCCTGGCCTCCAAACACACGTACTTAAGCCATTCCACCTATTTCCCCCATTTCTCTATACCAGGGGTGTCAAACTCATTTTCGCGGGGGCGCGGGGGGGTGGTGTGAACGGGGAGCACATCAGCCTCGCTGTTACCTTCAAAGGGCGGAATGTAATTTTAGAACTGTATAAATGTAACTAGTCCTTAACTGTTAAGGAGTTGAAATTACATTCGGCCCTTTGAACGCAACCCAGAGGCTGATGCGGTGAAAATGAGTTTGATACCCCTGCTCTGTACTGTCAAGATACTTAGGTTTAAAACTCATGCTACTCTCCTTCCTGCCTACCCGCCAGCCAGGCAGGGCCCAGAGCCTTTGGAGGGCACTCCTTTTCTGTCCGGGACTTTGTTTCCTCAGATCTCTGCATGGCCCGCTCTTGGTTGTTTAAGTCTCAGCTCGCAGGCCCGCGGAGGCGCCCCTGACCTGTCACTCTGCTGGAGCATCCTGAGGAGTGCGCCTGGTCTATCCAGTTCTTTGGAACAGTGCCCTGTGGAGTCACTCAGCACTTTTTGAATGAATCAAAGTGCTCTCCTTCCCTCAACTCATAACATTTTTTTTTTTTTTTGGCGTTTAAACTTCTTTTTGTGCGTTCTTCTTTTACAGGAATTCCAGAGTGGAACACGATCCCGTTTTTCCACCCTAGGCTTCTACCCCTATCTTGCTATTTTGCTACCTGTGACTTATTAAGGGTCAAATCCAACATTGGCCCAGATGGATGCCAGAATTGTTATACGCCAGTGACTCATTTTTATCTTCCATTTCCCCTTTTTGAATGGGAATGTCTCAGTTTTCCCGTGCCTGTCCTCACCATTGTATGGTGTGAGTGTTGGGAAAAGAGATGTCTGCTTTCTTCAGCTTCACAGGTCTGGGGAGAGAAATTGTGCTTCAAGGAACTGTACTTACCCGACTCCGGGCACAACTCAGAGACATTGCAGGTTCTTTTCCAGATCACGCAATAAAGTGAGTATCACAATAAAGTGAGCTGCAGTCTTTTTGCTGGTGGAGGGTCTTGCCTTCAATTTGTTAAAAACAGACTACCTGTGAAGTGCAACAAGGCAAAGTGAGGTAATGAAGTATGCCTGAATACCCAGAAGATCATTTGCACTTGATACAGATGGTTTAGATGATGAGATCTTGGATTTTTGAGCTGATGCTGTAATAGCATGAGAGGGGAAACTTGAGAGGGAGTGAATTTTTTTTTCTTCAGGAGGAGCATGAATTGTTGAGGGCCAGAGGGTAGACTATGGTCAGCAGAATTCTAAGTGGCCCCTAAGGCATTGGATGGTGTGGCTCAGTGGATTGAGTGCCAGCCTGTGAACCAAAGGGTCTATTCCCGGTCAGGGCACATGCCTGGGTTGCGGGCCAGGTCTCCAGTTGGGAGCCATGTGAGGAGCAACTGATTGGTGTTTCTCTTCCTCTCTTTCTCCCTCCCTTTGAAACAGTGTGCAGCCAAGAGGGGGCACCAAATAGGGATTTGGAATGCGGTCCAGAACTCGAGGTGTCCAGGAAATACTAGAAAGATATATAAGATGTCCTCCCCCCACCCACAGGTGTGAGTTGGGGGAAGGGACACATGGAGCAGAAACATGCAGAGCTATTTTGTACAGCCACAGCTCTGCAGCTAACCTCTGGCATGATCATTTAACATATCTATAACTTTTAACTGGTTGTATAGATATGTTAAGTAGCTGTGGCCATGCTTTGAGCCAGGGGGATGGAAGTGACTTTCACCCAAGATGTAACTGGGGGGCAGCTCCCCCTGGTTACAGCAACTGTGTGAGAGCTTGGAGAAGATTGGTTCCATGACATGGGGCCACACCTGCCCAGACTCGCTATGGCAGCCTAGTAAACTTGAAATAAAACAAGAATGCTGGCAGGTGTAACTGATTGTAGGAGGAGTCGCAAATGGGGGTGCAGAGGAAGGTTGGCTTGGGGATTTAAACCCAGATACGGCAGCCATGTAAAGAGAGGACCATGCAGCTTTGGTGAGAATGGGGACCCCACAGCTTTGGGGTGCTCCCTTTGGCCACATGGCTTAAGAAGTAGGAGAGACTTTGCCTGGAAGAAAAAGGGTGAAAGGACTTTTACTGGTAGGCCATGAGAAGGTGCCACATGGCTTTGGATTAACTGGAGATCATGACGGTGACACAGCTGATGGTGCCGGGAGCCTGAATCATGGACTTCTACTTCTTTTCCTGAGATACGGTACCCCAGATTAGGGCAGAGGGAGAAGGAAGGATTGTGTGCTTCTCTGGGTATCCTAAAGGACTTTGATATTTTAGTGAAGACATTAGGTCACTACTTTAAGTCTGTATAGCTTTAAATAAACATTTCCTTTCCTTTTCACAAATCTCTGGCATTGAGAGACGTCTTTCCTCTGGCAGCAGACAAGTGAACCTAGTGGGGGGTCCTTTCGATAATAGTATATTGTACCCCCCTTGGCCCTGTTCTGTAACAACTTCACCCCTTTCTAACAATAAATAAACAAAAAAATAAAAAAGATAAAGAAATAACCAGATCACTTTCATAAAAAAAAAGATGTTGAAGCAACTTAATCTTGTTTTTTATATTCATCAGGCTTTTTTTTTTTCATCAGGCTTTTAAAATGTGTTTGTATGGTAACTTCATGTAGGCCTACGTCTCTTCCTGTCTTTGCTGTCACCATTTTCAGATCTAACCACATCACATTTCACTCCCAGGGTTATCACATTTCATTCCCAGGGTTATCACCTTTCATTTCTTGCTGCTTTCATCTTTGTTGACCAATTTCCTCATTTGATTATCTGTTTTTGTAAAATTTTGCATAGGTTTAATATAGGGAGCCATTCTGTGTGGCATGGGAATGTAGCCCAGATTCCACTCAGAAAGGCCAGGGGGGAGCGAGGTCTCAGCACACAGGAGCCACACCCAAGGATCAGTTTTCCCTTGGGGAATCAGGCCTGCATTGTACCTAGGCTGCTATCAGGCTTGCTTTTGCTAAAACTTCCTCACCCTGAATTAAGGCAGCAAGTGCTTACTGCAACTTCCTAAAATCTGAGCTAAACCTCCCAAGTATGGAGTGTAACCAGGCCAATCACTTTTCCCCTTGATCTGTAACATCCTTTTGTTTGAAGTAGTTAGCAACATTCTTTCCTTTGTTATCTGTAAAAGGTAATCACCTGCAGTGAAATTTTGCATAGTAAATGAGGACCATCCTCAATGTAACGTACCCAGAAAAGCAATAAAAGCCTGTCCAGGCAGGTGTCGGGGCCCTCTCTCTCTTAGAGATTGGCCATGCTGTCCCTTTTTCTCCACAGGACTTCGGTAGTCTGTGTGAATTTGTTCATTGCAGCCACAACACATGGATCCTGCTGGCCAGGATCCTTACCAACCTTACCAACAGCTCCTACACTGTCTCGTGCCAGGGAACTTGGTGCTGCCTCTCCGCTTTGCATTCTCAGGCTTGGCCTCACAAGAAACACGATGGTACCTGATTCAACCAGAGCAAGTGCAAACAGCAGGAAAATCTCAGGTTAATTTTTATAAGTGGCGTGAGGAAAGGTAGAGGTTCGCTTTTGTCCCTCATGAGGTTCCTTTGCTTTCTATATGAATATTCAGTTATTCTATCACTGTTTGTTGAATTACTCTTGCCTGCTCACACCTTTCAAGAAAACCTATTTATACTTATCCCTAAAAGCAAAGTTAAGGGCTTGAAGGGGGATATGTATAATAACATTAGAGCCCAGTGAGAGACAGCAAAGAAGCACAGGCAGGTCAACACAAGAATAAAAACGAGTCGTTACCCTTATGTAATGGAGTCATTTCTTCTCCTTCCTTCACCCCTCTCCATTTTAAAATGATCACCTTCTTTATTAATGTTGAGAGTTCATGTGGAAATCCAAGGAGTCAGCTTTCACCTTTCGTTGTGTCCACAATATGTTGGATGTCCTATTGGTTGCTATTCTTATCTGACAAGAAGACATAGCTTACTAGGAAGACATTCAGGAAACTAAATATATTTTACAACCTTAAGGTTTCAGTGCATGTATTTTACTCATTGTTCCATTAAATGGCAATCAATGTTGACTGAAATACATTTCTACATCAAAACAAAATTATTGCGTTTAGAAACAACTTTCCAAGTCCAACTACAGAAAATTGATACTAATTCTGTCCTTTAAGGGCAGAATTAACTATATTTGTACTATTCCAACTGTTTGATGTATTCCTTAACAATGTTTTTTGAATTGTTATGAGTTTATTTGAGCCAAACTGATGGCATATGCCGGGAAGTAAGATCTCAAACGCTCCTTTTCCTTAACCTCTATGTTGAGACAATCATGAAACACATGCCACGAGTTTCTCAGTAGTGTTTGCTGTAGACTGGTTTAAAGTTCAAAGAGCAACTGGAAGGTTTTAATGTTATTTTAAACATTTTATTTAAAAATAATTAAACTATGTACTGAAATGTTGAATTTATAGGATGCTTTGTTCTTTGGTCGAACAGAGATTTTCCTACTATAGAGAAGATTTCAAGTTTATGTAAAATAAGATGAAGGATTATGGTTTATGTACACAATGTTCTATGGGACGTATTCCTAGACATCATAGAGGATGCATTAAGAAATGATATTTTATTATATCACTGAGAAGGATATCCAGTTACTTAGGACATTGGATGAAACACAAAAATTCTCAGTGTATGACTAAGCTCATCAGCAATTAATGCACACTGTTAACCCTGACTGGTGTAGCTCAGTTGATTGGGCATTGTCCTGAAAACCAAAAGGCCACCAGTTCAATTCCCAGTCAGGGCATGTGCCTAAGTTGTGGGTTCAGTTCCTGGCTGTGGCATGTAGGAGAGGTAACTGCTGAATGTTCCCTTACCACATTGATGTTTCTCTTCCTCTTTCTCCTTCCTTTTTTTCTGCCTCTAAAAAATAAGTAAGTAAATAAATAAATTTTTTAAAAATTAAAAAAAAATACACGCTGTTAGGAACAATAGGCCATGCTTAAAGACATGTTTATTTTCTTAAGGTACCACATGCAAAGTAGATGTGTTTTTGCTCTGATAGACTGAGTTGACTTTTAGTATAAAAGGTTGGCAATAAATTGTGCAGAGGAGGGGAATCTCAGCTTTGGCAGTGAAGGGTAGAGTGGGAAGCTGGGAAGGCTAGGTACTTATCACCTCATGTCTTTCTACCAGGACAGCTGGTTTTCTTTGTAATTGCTGCAGCCTTGCTTCTAGTAATGGGAAGAATCAGGCCTCTTCTTTTGCCATTGTTAATACCCCATTAACCTCCAAAATAGTTGAATTGGAAATAGACCAATGGCTCCAGTTCAATTCACCATAGCTCAATATCCCTGACTGGGAATCAAAGCAGTGACATTTTGTCTTGCCAGCTGGCACTCAGTCCTCCAAACCACACCAACCAGGGCTCATCTCTAAATTTTTTAAAATATATTTTATTGATTATGTTATTACAGTTGTCCATTCCCCCCTTCACTCCCCTCCACCCTGTATACCCTCTCCCACCCACATTCCCCCCCTTTAGTTCATGTCCATGTGTCATACTTACATATTCTTTAGCTTCTACATTTCTCATACTATTCTTACCCTCCCCCTGTCTATTTTTTCTACCTACAATCTATGCTACTTATTCTCTGTACCTTTTCCCTCTCTCTCCTCCTCCCACTACCCTGTTGCTAACCCTCCATGTGATCTCCATTTCTGTGGTTCTGTTCCTGTTCTAGTTGTTTGCTTAGTTTCTTTTGGTTTTGTTTTAGGTGTGCTTATTAATAATTGTGAGTTTGCTGTCATTTTACTATACATGTTTTTTTTATCTTCTTTTCTTAGATAAATCCCTTTAACAGTTCATATAAGAAGGGCTTGGTGATGATAAACTCCTTTAACTTGGCCTTATCTGAGAAGCACTTTATCTGCCCTTCCATTCTAAATGAAAGCTTTGCTGGATAGAGCAATCTTGGATGTAGGCCCTTGCCTTTCATGACTTGGAATACTTCTTTCCAGCCCCTTCTTGCCTGTAAGGTCTCTTTTGAGAAATCAGCTGACAGTCTGATGGGAACTCCTTTGTAGGTTACTGTCTCCTTATCTCTTGCTGCTTCTAGGATTCTCTCCTTCATTTTTACCTTGACTAATGTAATAATGATGTGCCTTGGTGTGTTCCTCCTTGGGTCCAACTTCTTTGGGACTCTCTGAGTTTCTTGGACTTCCTGGAAGTCCATTTCCTTTGCCAGAATGGGGAAGTTCTCTTTTATTATTTGTTCAAATAACTGTTCCACTTGTTGCTCTTCCTCTTCTCCTTCTGGTACCCCTATAATTCAGATGTTGGGACGTTTAAAGATGTCCTGGAGGTTCCTAAGCTTCTCCTCGTGTTTTGAATTCTTATTTCTCCATTCTTTCCTGTTTGGTTCTTTCTTTCTTCCTTCTGGTCCTCTCTATTGTTTTGAGTCCCAGTTTCCTTCCCATCACTATTGGTTCCCTGTGCATTTTCCTTCATTTCTCTTATTGTAGCCTGCATTTGTTCATCTAATTTGTGACCAAAATCAACCAATTCTGTGAGCTTCCTGACCACCAGTGTTTTGAACTGTGCATCTGATAGGTTGGCTATCTCTCAGTTGCTTAAAAGGATGGGTTCTGGGCTTTGATTTGTTCTTCTGTTTGAGCCATCTCTCTCTCTCTCTCTCTTTTTTTTTTTGGTCTGGTTGCGCCTGTTATGGTGAGGAGCAGAGCCTTAAGTGTTCACCAGGACAGGGCACCCCAGTCGCTAGATTGTGATGTTGTATGTGGGGGCGGGGTCAAGAGGGAACAATGGCAGTTGCTACGTTCTTTGAGGGACCTCAGTCCCTTCTGCTGCTTCCCCCAAGCAAACTGGGCCCGTCTGGTGCCAATTCCCATGTGGGTGGACTTGTGCACACCGTGGGACCCTCCAAGAACCTCTCCTGTGAGGTGGGGTGTCTCTCCGTGTGCCTCAACTTCCACAGGTGTCCTCAATCAGTGTCCCAAGGCTCTCTTTCCCAGCGCTGGGATCCTGGGTTGTGCGCACTGCCTTGCTTTACAATCGCTGCCTCACTGGGTCTGTCAGCTACCGTTTGTGCACTCAGGGTCCACCCACTGCAGTCTTGTGCACCCTGGATGCCTTAAGCGCCACGAGATGCCTTACGCCCAACTCTCTTTGCTCTCCGCACTACGACCTGTGCCTGGTGGCTCATCTCCGCCCCTCTTACCGGTCTGGATGAATGGGTCTATTTCAACTTCTTGGTCATCTGACTTCCATGCAGATCAATTTTCTGTCAGTTCTAGATGTTATTCTATTTCTAAATTGTTGTTGTTCCAATTTTGGTTGTGCATGGAGGTATGGTGCGTCCACCTATGCCTCCATCTTGGCCGGAAGTAGTCATCTCTAACTTTTAATAGAATGAATTCTTTCTGTAATTATCCTTATCAATATCACTATAAAGTCAGACGACTCCAGAATTCTAGCATTACATCCCCCTATCACCAGTGGTCAGGAGTTATGAACTGCTCTTCGTGTGGTTTTCTGCTTGGATACACCCTCCTCCCCCATCTAAATCTCTTAGACTATCAAGTCATACTCTTAAATTCGTATTTATATTACCCAAACTTCCACTAAAACATGGGCAAGGGTTTATATATTGGCCATCACCGATGAAATGATAGACAGTCCTGTGGCAGCCTTCCTGCCAAAACTGAAGTCATTTGTACCCACATCGTGCAGTGTATCACACACACTGCATGGCCTTGATCTAAGTCGATTTTCATCACAGCTTCTGCTTATCTTTTTTTTTAAATTTTTTTATTTTAATGATTGTTCAAGTACAGTTTTCTCCTCTTTACTCCCAACAGCTTCTGCTTATCTTATATATAAAAAAGAACAGGGGAAATGTCTATCATGACATATTTTATTATTAATAAGTTTTATGAAACATTTTACAAACACTTTAAATTCATACCTCAAAGTAGATCTATACCATGGTGCCTAAAGTTATTTGAATAGCACCTTTAGAAGGTTATTATTTTGTTTAATAATATGATTTGATGTTCAAATTGAGCTTCATTGCTCAGTGGGTTGACAAAATTTCAACTCCTCACAGCATTAAACATAAACATTATAAATGGGATGGGTTTAATCGTATTGTTCTTTCACGCAAATCCAAAATGTAAAAAGAATCCGATATTGTTGAAACTATTTACAGTACATTAACCATTAGGTTAAATTTTAAAGATTAAAGAGGTTAGAGAAAGAAGAAAAAAGTTATTGTCTTTCTTAGAATTTCTGTTTTCTATTGATTTTATTGTAACTAGTAAAGCTTAGAAAATCCATTTTGTAAGCTGTAATATTATCTGCACTAATAAAAAAAGTAAGCAGTATGAAAAATGCTTTCTAGAAAGCTGTTAGCTTATATACTTTCAGAGTACTCATATGGTGAGGGGGAGGGAAAAGAGGGAGAGGAGAGGCGAGAAGCTTGGAAAGAAGCTGAAGTGGAAATTGCAATTCCCACGTAATGACAGAGGGTCATTTGAATGGCATGGATATCTAATTGGATTTTAAGTTATTTATTGAATTCTGATGTAAACCACATTCATCTTACAACACTTTAAGCAAAATCTGTTAAGACTCAAAGGCTTCGTGTGAATATTTCTTTCCCTTCCCCCCAGAAACTAGGAAGATGTGCTAAATTTTATGGCTCAGAATAGGGATGGGGGTTTGTGAAGACTGGGCTGTTCACAATCTGAACCAATTAGATCAGAGAAAGTTTGGATCTGTAGGTTAACTATGGGATTGTAAATCCTCTGTGATATCACAGACATTGTAGGGGACATTAATGGGTATTGAAAGTGTAGAATGAATGTTGTAGCCAATCTTATTTCACTGTTGATGTCAAGGTGATAATGTTGGCATCTGAGGTTCCTGCAGAGTAATACCTGTTTTCACCTGTGAAAATGGTGATATCTTGAGGATTTAGTAAAGATGTGGAATGTTCTTTCCCCCCAATAGTCATTTTCATAGGCTTCATGTTCAAACTCCAGTGATTCTTTGGCCTGTAGGACATGTATTTTCTTTTTAAAAAAATTTGTTATTTTTATTTTCATTTTTTATTTTAATCATTGTTCAAGTACAGTTTTCTG
>PVIA01012437.1:0-37806 GCA_004024845.1 Tonatia bakeri | reverse complement strand
ATAGAGTGCTTCTCAGACAAGGCCAAGTTAAAAGAGTTCATCATCACCAAGCCCTTACTATATGAAATGTTAAAGGGACTTACCTAAGAAAAAGAAGATTAAAAATATGAACAGAAAAAAAAAAGTTATCAAATGGAGGGTTAGCAACAGGGAAGTAGGAGGAGGAAGGAAGGGGAAAAGATATAGAGAATAAGTAGCATAGACAATAGGTAGAAAATAGACAGGGGGAGAGTAAGAATAGTATAGGACATGTAGACACTAGAGAACTTATGACACATGGACGTGAACTAAAGGGGGGAATGAGGGTGGGAGGGGATGGGCAGGGTGGTGGGGAGTGAGGGGGGAAAATGAGCCAACCATAGTAGCATAATCAATAAAATAAAAATTAAAAAAAAAGATTTCATTTATTTACTTTTTTTTAATTTTATGTATTTATTTTAGAGATGGGGAAGGGAGGGAGAAAGAGAGGGAGTGAAATATCAATGTGTGGTTGCCTCTAGCACACCCCATGCTGGGAATATGGCCTGCAACCCAGGCATGTGCCCTGACTGGGAATCAAACCGGTGATGCTTTGGTTCACAGGCCTGTGCTCAATCCACTGAGCTACACCAGCCAGGGCCACATTTATTTACTTTTTTAGAGGGGAAGAGAGGGAGAAAGAGAGGGAGAGAAACATCAATGTGCAAGAGATTCAGCCCTGGCTGGTGTGGCTCAGTGGATTGAACACTGGCCTGCAAAACCAAAGGGTCCCTGGTTTGATTCCCAGTCAGGGCACATGCTTGGGTTGCAGGCCAGGTCTCCAGTGGGGGGCCCTCGAGAGGCAACCACATATTAATGTTTTTCTCTCTCTTCTCCCTCCTTTCCCCTCTGTCTAAAAATAAATAAATAAAATATTTAAAAGGGAGAGAGAGAGGGAGAGGGAGAGAGAGAGAGAGAGATTTTGGTTGCTCCTCATGCACCCTGAACTGGGGACCTGGCCTGCAACCCAGGCATGTGCCCTGACTGGGAATTAAAACCAGCGACCTCCCAGTTTGCAAGCTGGCGTTCAACTGAGATTTTTTCCAATATTTTTTTCCTCTCCCACAAAATGTACAAAGTTGGGGGCACGCTAAGCCTATACAACATCACATGGGGAAACCTGACCCGGAAGCTGGCGAAGCCCACCTCCTCTCCCACCGGCCCTCCGGATGGAGCACGCCGGGTTATAATCTGGGATGTGCTGTTGCAGGGCTCGTTGTCATTCAGCGATGTGGCTGTCGGCTTCACCCGCAAGGAGTGGCAGCAGCTGGACCCCACGCAGAGGACCCTGTACCGGGACGTGATGCTGGAGACCTACAGCCACCTGGTCTCTGTGGGTGAGAAGCTCCCTGTGCTCCCGGGGCACGTCCCAGCTCCTCCCATCTTGAGGGGGCATAAGGCCTCTCGCCCAACAGTGTTTGGCCTTGCGTTTCAGTTGCCAAGGAGTCTTGCTCCCCTCTCACCTGGATTAGTTGTGAATTTACTTCCCAAGTGAAGTTTCTCTGGCCGAGACGTAAATGTCCCTTATGTGGCCTGCACGTTCTGCTTGCTCAGACGGCTCTGGTGGCTCTGCACAAATGCTGTGGCTGTTGTCATGAACAGGGTGTCAGGTCACCAAACCGGCCGTGATCTCCAAGCTGGAGCTGGGGCAAGAAGCGTGGATGGAGGAAGAAGAAATCCGCAGGTGGGGCGTCCCAGGTGAGAGGACCAGCTTGCGGGGGGATGGAGGGGGCAGGGGGGTGTGGACATACACCCAGGAGGTCACAAAGCAGAACTTTGGGGTTTTCTGGTTTCAGGCAACTAGTCCTAAAAGCTGGGGATTTTTGTTTCACATCGAAATGCCTCAGAAACTAATCTACTACCTTGTATATGCCTTTAAATTCCTCTTCTTGCAAAACCATGTCATATGACCTCATTTTGTCTAATAAGTTCTAAATGAAGCTTCCCCCATCCCTGTATAACCCGGTGGGGATAAGCGCCTGCCTTTCCTTTGTCCTCCTTTTTAAAAAACCATCACCCTTGCCCTGGCTGGTGTAGCTCAGTGGATTGAGCTCGGGCTGCAAACCAGGCATCGCAGGTTCTATTCCCAGTCAGGGCACATGCCTAGGTTGCAGGCCATGGCCCCCAGCAACCGCACATTGATGTTTCTCTCTCTCTCTCCATCCCTCCCTTCCCTCTCTAAAAATAAATAAATAAAATCTTTTAAAAAAAAAACAACAACATCACCCAAGGATGTGTTTATTGGTTTTAGAGAAAGAGGAAGGGGAAGGGGGAAAGAGAGAGAGATATGCATGGGCTGCCTCCCACATACACCCTGACCGGGGTAGAGCCCACAACCCTTTGGTGTTGGGACGGCGCTCCAACCCACTGAGCTACTCGGCCAGCACTGTCCTTACCTCTGTGGGACCCCCATGGCGGGCACTGACTGCCTCTCCCGTGCAGGACAGGGATGCTTTAGCAAGCGCTTGTTCAGTTGTTATGAATCAGGGGTGCATGCCGGAATCACCTGGCAACCTTTAAAAATACCCGCTGGCTGGGTTCCAACCCAGACAATCCCGAGGGGAACTATCAGCAGACATTGATTTTGTCTCTTAGGAAGCGCAGTTCAGGGAAAGCTCACGTTTCTGAGCAGAGCAGTCCCGTGATCACCTGGGGTCTAGGCGCTTGGGGTGAGACAGCGGGTACAGCTTGCAGGTTAAGACGTAAATGAAGGAAAAGGCAAAGGAGGATCTGAGCACAGGCTGATAAACCAACACTGAAGATCCTCCGAGAGGATCCCATAGGCACGGGGACAGCAGCACACCCGGAACCCTTGGGCACAGTTTAAGGGCCCACAGGCACGGGGACAGCAGCACACCCGGAACCTATGGGCACGGTTTAGGGGCTGGCTGGTCTGCAGCCGAGTCCATGCGACACGGGAAGGGGGCGCATGAGGGTTTGGTTGTCAGCCAGATTTGGTTCTGAGGAGCCACGACTGGAGTGAACGGCCCCCGAGCCATCAGACTGCAGTGGGGGATCTTCCCGGGGCCAGGCCAGCCTGCGCTCTGTGCCCCTGCACTGGACACCAGACAGATCCCTAGGGCCCTGTGAGGGTGCGTCACTGCATCGTAGCCAAGACCAGTCCTCTTCCCCCATGAGGACATGGTGCTCGGAGCAGAAGGAAGGGCATGGGACGTGCAGATGTGACCCAGGAACCCGGGGAGGGACCTCAGGCTCCGTGTCACTTCTTTCGATCTGAGTTCTGTTCTCATAATTCCTAAACCCTTCTCTCCCGATCCCTCCAGAAGCCCTAGTCATTCTCTAGTCCTTGCGAACACTTCTTAACTATGCTTATCTCCTGGCGGGACCTCCTGATTAGTCTGCCCTTGTGTAGGGTGCCAGGGCGAGGACTGGCCTGTGATAGCCGGTTGCACTTGAGTCTTCCCAGCTCCGCATTCAGTGACGTCACCTGGGTAGCTTGAAATGGACCCTGGTGGGGGGCGTTTTCACCGTGGACACCGGTAATTGCTGTGGACCAGGCCTCCTCCTCCCCTGGCGAGCTGGTCCCTCAGTATTTCGGTGCCCAGACTCACCCTTCCCAGTTTCTCTCTCTCACTCCTATTTCCTTGGGTATTTTTACTCTTTCCAACATTGTCAATGTTTTACCCCGATTTCCCCTATCTCATCTTTTTCTTTTCAAAAGCCAAGGGACTAGAAGGTGTTTGTAATAGGATTAGTATTATTTACCCTGGGCAGCTAGCTTTGAAACCACAAAATTAATCCTCCTTCCAAATGTTTCTGAAGAAATTTCCTTCTGTGATGTAATCCTGAAAGAATAACAAGTTTGTGTCTTTTTCCCCTCCCTAGCAGAAGTTTTGCAAGTTGATCCCCAAGTAGATCGCCAAGGGCGACGGCAAGAGCAATGGCGACGGCAAGGGCAAGGCAAGCCTTTGAGGCAAGTGGCATTTGTAGGCAAGAAAGATTCGACCAAAAAAGAGCGCCAGGACCGTAATACGATGGAAAAAGACACCAGTAAGAACCCAGACCTTCTTTCTTCAAAACAGTGGGTCCACAAATGTGACCCTCATGCAATGAGTCTACAGCATGTCGTGGACGTCAGGCCTAACGCCTACCTCGCCAGAAGGAGGTTCAAGTGGGACGGACAGGGGAACTTACTTCTCTATTCCAAGCTCGACCCTCCGCCTTCTGGGGCGCCTCTCTGGCAGTGCAGCCAGTGCCGGAAAGCTTTGAGCGACGACCCGGCCCTCTGTGCAGATCAGGGAACCCTCGGTGGGGAGAAAGCACTAGAACGCACCGAATGCGGGGAAGGCTTTCCCCCCAAAGCAGAACTCCTCCCATCCCAGAGTGTCCTCAGAGGCAAGAGATCCCACGGCTGCGCCCAGGAGGGGAGTGGTTCCAGGGAAGGGTTGCCTCCACCACCGCCCAGAAAATCACACCAGAGGGAAACCCGGGGCAAACAGCAGTGGTGCTGAAACGCTCCCCGCCCTCCCCGCTGTGCCGACCAGCCTCTCGGTGGCGGTGGCGAGAAGCCTGGTAAGTGTTCGGAATGTGAGAGGACCTTCTCCCACAAGTCTCGTCTCATCGACCATCACAGATCTCGCCTGGGAGAGCAGCCCTGTGCCTGCAAAGAGCGTGGGAAACCTTTCTCCCGGAGTCCCGCCTCATTGCCCATCCCAGAATCCACAGGCAAAAGGAGTCCCTGTGGGAGCGGTGGGTGCAGAAGAGCCTTCTCCCAGGACAAAAACCTCATCCGACATCCCAGAGCCCACACGAGGAGTGGCTAGACCAAGGAGGTTCTCACCTGAGAGTCTCAACACATCTGGGAAAGGAAACCCGCGGGGTTCCACATGTGGAGGCTCCTTCGCCGAGAAGTCCAGCACTGCTCACTGTATACCGAGATTCATCCTGAGGTGACATTCCACCAATTTAGAGATTTAGGAGAAGTCTGTTCTCTTAAAACTAATGTTAGGATGGTAATGATGCATTGCCAGGGTGTCCAACCTGCGGCCCAGCACAAAATTGGAAATTTACTTAGAACTTTTTTTTGTTCATCAGTTTTCATTAGTGTTTGTATATTTCATGTGTGGCCCAAGACAACTCTTCTTCTTCCAGTGTGGCCCAGAGATGCCAAAAGGTTAGACACCCTTGTGACTAGAAAGATATATTTTTATGGAATAGACTTATATAAAGTGTATCTGCCACTATGTTAACTCTGAGTATTGAGCTTTGATATATGCGAATAAATTAAACCATTAAGCAACCGATCTAATAAGCATTAGGACAATCCCATAGCTACAGAGGGGTTTATGTTCCTAAAAATACACAGAAAAAAGAATTTTATTTATTTTTGAACTTCATTGGTAATTGAACATAATTGAGAATTTGTGAACATAGATACCGTAATATATAGAATGGCATCTATCAAAACTTTCCACACTACATCACAGCCTTTTGTCTGTGTGACACACATTATAGTGGGAACACCGTGGGTTCATGGCCAAACCAGAGGCCCACACACCGCACCCCCTACCACTTGGGGGTTTCTGTTGCTTGTTTGCCGGCAAGTCTTGTAGAAGCCCACTGATGGTGACATCTGATCGTGACATCCAATCGTGTCTCAATCAACTAGTGAGTGCGTTATGTTTGTGCAACACATGGAAGTGCAGGCCTCCCTTCTCCCGCAACGTGGTGGGCTGGCTGGCTGTGGTTCCAGGGAACCATTTCACTGCTGACAGCTGCAAACGAGGAACAACCAGCCGACCTCCTTTCCAACGCATCATTCAGTTTGCATGAAAAAAGGTGACATTCCAGGGGCCAGCTGGGCAGAGGGAGCTGGCAGACACAAGTCAGGTTTGTGAATCCGTGCCACAGCTGCCCTGCGGGTTTAATTTTGATTGCCCAAAACCCGGTGTCAGGCACTACAGGAGGATGAGGAGCTCGGCCTTGGGCTGCAGCGGCAGGGAGCCGGCACTGAAATAAACTCAGAAATGTCAAAAGTCTGCGCGTACAGTGAGGGGGACCAGAGGCAAGTGGGCTCACTTGCACAGGGAGCTCGAAGATGCCTCTTCATGTCCCCAGGAGAAAACTGAGGGGTAAACACAGAAATGTGTCCTGGCCTTTGAGACAACTTAGAGAAGCAAACAAAATAGTTTGTTTTGTTTGTTTGTTTTTGTAACTTGAGTAATTAGTGCAAACAAAATATTTTGGAGGAAGACACACTCAATCCATGTGTGTCAGGCTTCTGACACATGAACCCAAAATGAGTTCATAATGCAGAAAAGTTTTTAAAAAGGTTGTATTTATTTATTTTTAGAGAGAGGGGAAGGGAGAGAGGGAGAGAAATATCAATGTGTGGTTGCCTCTAGCACGCCCCCTACTGGGGACCTGGCCTGCAACCCAGGCATGTGCCCTGACAGGGAATCGAACCAGTGACCCTTTGGTTCGCAGCCCACACTCAATCCACTGAGCCACACCAGCCAGGACCATGATGTAGAATTACAAAACATGAGGAACCAATCCACCGTGAGAGTCAACAGACATTTTAGCAAAATAAGAACCCCAAGTATTCTAGGTAATAGAAAAACCAGAAGTTCTATTAAAATAATTATCTTTAAAAAGGATTAAAGACAAAAACTTAAAACCATATGAGAGCAAGGAGCAAAGCGAGATAACTGCATTTATTTGGGAGAGAACTACCTGGAGCATCTAGACATGAAAAACAGAGTCCCTGAACGTTCAAACACTCCATGAATGTGTCCAACAGTAGACCATACCCAGCTGGAGAGAGAGCGAATGGAAACCAGAGCCGAGCAAGTCAGCGCAGAGGGACAGGAATGCGAGCGAATGGGCGAGAGAGACGGGCATGGCCAGAGCAAGAGGAGCTCCCGAAAGACGAAACCGAGAACGTGAAGAAAGGTGAATATGCAAAGAGATAATGGCTCAGACTTGCCAAAGGACAGGAGTTAACAGAATTGAGCCGCAGAATAAGTGCCCAGCTGGATAAATAAAGACAAACTCACATCTCTAAGTGTGCACCTGTCCATCATTTGGCTATGTCACTCGTCACTCCGTGGAATGGCAGCCTTGGATCCATTGTCTGGCCCAGCCGTCTGCAGGGCCCTCAAACAGACGCTAGGCCCCTCCTGCACGTGCGCGACCTGGAGGGCAGCCACGCAGTCACAAGCCAATTTCAGTCCCTGTTATTGTTCCCTGCAGCCCTTGGGATCGCTGGTCTCCTCTGCTTCCAGGGCCCTAATGGATCGTGCACCCCTGGGCTGAGAGCCCCATGGAAAGTGCCAAGAAGACCAGGCTCCCTTGGTTTGAATGGACCTCTGTGGCTCTAGTCAGGGAGCCCTGAAGCGCTCCACCCAGGGACCCTAGCAAAGGCTTGTGCTCCCCCCAAGCTCTCATCCTACCTTTTGCGGTCTGTACTCTGCCTTGCCCTTCTCAAGTGTCCCGTGCGGGTGTGCTGTGTACCTCCTCCATCCAGCCTGTGAGTGAGAAACTCCTCTGCTCCAGCTTCTCTTGTAGTCTGTTGGTGAACCAGCTCCCCCTCCTGAACCTCCACAGCACGTGCATTAATTTAACCGAGTCTTGACAACTGGCCTCACACACAGGGTGGAAGGGACCCGAGCCTGCAATTGGCTTCAGGGGAAGTATTGTAGCTGCAAACGGCGGGTTGATGGGCTCCCCCAGGTGGACAGTGCTGTCTGGGCGTCCCACCACCTGCGGGCTGCCTGCCCACCATGAAGTGCCAGCTCCCAAAGAAGCACCCGAGTCCTCCTGGACCTCGGAGCATTGCTATCCCAGGAGGGCGAGAGCGTGCCCGTCACACTGCAGGGTGTTCGAGTTCAGGTGTGCTTCCCCACCACCGGCACCACTCCAGCTGCTGACTGTTGGGAGAATTGGCCACTGTGTTTCATGAGGTCCTGCTGCGTTGGTTAATGGCTAGGACACAGGAGCGGCAGCCCTGCCCAAGTATGTTAGCAGGTGAAGGTGCCAGGCAGTGCCCTGAGAAGGACAGGGAGACGGGGCGGCACAGGGACGCTGAGTCTAACCAGACGGTAGGGGGCGCCATTGCCAGGAACTCGTGGTTCCTGGCAAAGGCTGGTGCGCCCTCTGGTGCTGCACACTGTACTGCTGACCAGCCTCGTCCCCTGACCCTAGGGGATGTTCTGGGTAGCACCCCGGTGCATGGTGGTGGCACAAACTAATGTTCTGATGCAAACAGCGTGAGCGTCTGGTGCCGGGCCACCTGTAAAGAGCCCGTGGGGCAGCCTAGGCGCCGCCCAGCGCCTGGTGCACCCACGTGACAAAGTGCTGGCTGGACCTCTGCTGTTGCCAGGTCAGGGGGCCACCGCAGGGGTCCCGCCCCATTGCGCTGTAGAGGGCGACCCTCATGCTGGAGTGGTTGATGGGGACACCCTGGAGAGGCAAGGGGCCATCTGTAAGTCCAGCCCCCGGGGGGGTCCGCCACAGATCTTTCTGGTAGCAATCCATAAGGCCAAGTCGGTGCGGGGTAGTACAGTTTGAAACTGAAACTCTGAACTGAATTGTATATTTGAAAAGTGCTGAGAGAGAGGGTCTTAAAAGTTCTTTTCCCAAGGAAAGCAAATTGGGACTGTGTGAGGTGACAGATAACAAAACTTCCTGTGGCGATCACTTTCCAATGTATGCAAGTGTGGGGTCATGACCTTGTACGCCTGAACCTGATATAACGTCCTATGTCCGCTATCGCTGAATAAAGAAAAAAAACTGAACTGAAACTTTGGGCATCTCAATACTCAAAACATTTGAAAAGGTTTGGTACATAACAACAATGAAAAAAGAAAAATACAAAAAAAAGGAAAAAAGAAAAGAACCCCCCCCCCAAGGAAAAAAAAAAAGAAACAAGTTGAAGACAAAAAAACAAAGGAGGCTGTGAGCAGTGGGAGGGAGGAGAAAGGGGCGGACTGGCTGTCCAGAGGGTTTCACGCTCACCTCCTGCTCGCTCTGAGCCGCAGAAGTGTAGCCTTTAATGATATTTCTAAAGACCCAAATGCACGGCCCTTTAAAAGCACACCAGGACCTGAGGCCGGGAGGCTGAGCCCCTACCCCACTTTAGCTGAAAAGGTAAACAACGTCTCACTCCAAAACAACCACAGCTGCCTTGGGCAACTATCCAGACTGCTCACCCCAAGGGGGCCCCCTGCCAGCTAGTCACTTTCAAAAAGCCTCCTGGGTAGTGGCTGTTACTCTGAGGTGTTCAGCCCTGATACTATGTTGCTGGTGGACCCCTCAGGCCTGCAATGACTCAGGAAATGCACTGAAACCAATTAGCGGGTGGGCAGCTGTACCACAGAGGACCCCGCATCCCTAAGCCTCTCCTGAGGAGCAGATTTGGAGAGGAGGTGGGGGTATCTAGCGCTTGGTCACAAGAACTTCAGGAAGAAGCAGGAGGTGAGGATGCAGACAACCTGGAGAGATGGTCACCTTTCGCTACACTTCCCCGGGCAGTTGATTCTTGGTGTGCTGTGTTGCCTGCCCAGATACAATCCTCGCTGGGTTCCAAGTCAGCCTTTACAGGCACGTGGTTGCTCCCACCAAGAGGTCAGGCAGGCAGCATCTGCCAGCACTGAGTCTGCCTCCAAGACTGTATTCCTGAATGGACCCTTCAGGGTGTATTTCTCAGAACAGCTCCCTTCCATGGAATCTGGGGCTCTGGACTTGGGGTACAGTCAGGGCTCTCACGTTTTCTAAGCACGGTTGTTATGCCAGGCTACCCCTCTATTGCTGCCGAGGCTCTGTGCATTGGGAAGGCAGGTTCTCACAGCTGGCTCTGATGCTCTGAGGGACAGACCGGGGGAGGATTCGATCTTCTAGATCCTTCCCCTTGGCAGGACTTGAGCTGTGTCCCGGCCCTGTAACTCCTAAACCACCCAGAGCTTGTCCATGGTGTGTTCCTCTGTCAGCTATTTAGTAAGAACTGCCAAGGTCATTGATCTTGAAATATAAGAATAGGGTGCGAGATCTGGCTTTATAGAGCTTACACTCTAATTGTGTGGGGTGGGGGTGGGTAGTGGGGGGTTAGGTGAGTGGGAAGGAAAGCAGGTGTTTAAATTATATTTTAGAGTGACGATAGGCACTGAGAGGAGGAAGGAAAGGGTACTGTCTTAGCCTGTTCGGGCCGCTGTATCAAAATACCAGGCTGAACAGCTTACAAAGGAACAGAAATTCATTTCTCATGGTTCTAGAGACTGGAAGTCCAAAGTCAGGGCGGGGGGAACAAGTTTTGCACACCTCTAAACCCATGTAATCACCAGCCAAATCGAGACACAGAACATTTCCAGTGTGCAAGAAATCTCCCTGCGCCCCCTGTAGTCTAATCCTTCCCCAGGGAGCCACCATCAGGAAACCCGCTGCGATGAGTATGATGTTAGCTTTTTCTTTTATTTTTAGAGAGAGAGGAAGGGAGGGAGAAAGAGAGGGAGAGAAACATCAATGTGTGGTTGCCTTTCGGGCGCCCCCTATTGGGGACCTGGCCCGCAACCCAGGCATGTGCCCTGACTGGGAATCCAACTGCATACCTTTCCTTTCACAGGCCAGCGCTCAATCCAGTGAGCTGCACCAGCCAGGGCTGATGCTGGCCTTTATTTCAACAGAAGTGTGCGGCATGCACTCTTTATCTTCTTGTGTTCCGTACTGAGTCTCTGTTGTGCTTATTTTCGGCTGGTAACAGCAGGCCGGTCTTTCTCATTGCCATGTCTCATTCCACTGCATCACTATGCGCTGCATTGTTTGCCTCTATCACAGTCATGAACATTTGGATTGTGTTCAAGTTTTTGTCTATTATGAACTCCTTGTGCATTAGCACTCATTTCTCTTCAAAAGATACTTTGTGGCTCGAGTTTGGAGCAGAGGTTCCTAACCAGCGGTGATTCTGCCCCCTAGAGGACATTGGGCAATAATGTCTGATGACAGTTTGTGGATCCCAGCTTGGGAGTGGTGTGTGCTATTGCCATCTAGTGGGTAGAGACAGCGATGCTGCTAACCATCCTACATTGCACAGAAGTACTTCCTGAGCTGGGCCCATCCAGTTCCAAATGTCCATAAACGCTATCCAGGTTCTGTTCCGGCGGCATGCGGAGCCATTGGTGGCTCTGGGACGGTAAGGTCTCCGTCAATCAGTGAGGGAGATTCAGAACAGACGCCACCTGGCATCCAGTATTAGGCGACCCCAGCCTGGTGGGCGGTCCCCCACGTCCCAGGGCTGAGCACACGCTGCAGCGCACCCTGCACGTCCCGGTTCCGCAGCGTGTAGATGGCCGGGTACAGCAGTGGCGTCAGGTTGATGTAGATGAGGGACGCCAGCTTGTCCTCCTCCAGGTTGCGGCTGCGCAGGGGTCTGGCGTACATGACCGTGGCGCAGCCGTAATGCAGCACTGCCACGGTGAGATGCGACGCCACTGTGTGGAAGGCCTTCCGGCGACCCGCAGCCCCGCCAACGCCCAGAATGACCACCAGCACCCGGGTGTAGGAGAGCAGGATCAGGGCCAGGGGCAGCACCAGCAGCAGCAGGCAGGCTGCCAGCAGGACGTGCTCCTGAAGGTCGCGGTTCCCGCAGGCCAATACCAGCACGGCTGGCAGGTCGCAGAAGACGTGGTTGACCATGCCACTGCAGAAGGACAGCTGGAAGATGGCCGTGGTGAGGCCTGCGGCCAGGACAGAGCCTCCAGCACAGCAGGAGACCAAAAGGCGCCAGCAGAGCCCCGGGGTCATGAGCTGAGGGTAGTAGAGGGGACGACAGATGGCCAGGTAGCGGTCCAGGGCCATGGCAGCCAGCAGCAGGCACTCAGAGCCACCCAGCGCCACAAAGAGGCCCATCTGGGCGGCACAGGTAGAGAGGGCCACAGCCTGGCCGCCAGGAGGCAGGAGGAAGCCAGCCAGCATGCGCGGAGTGAGCACCAGCGTATAAGCTGCCTCCACCGCGGACAGGGCCCCCAGGAAGAAGTACATGGGCGTGTGCAGGGCGGCGTCCACCACCGCCAGACCCAGAATCAGCAGGTTTCCTGCCAGTGTTGCCAGGTAGAGTGGCAGGAGGAGGGCAAAGAGCAGCACCCGAAGCCACTGGGGCCACCCGGAGAAGCCGAGGATGACGAACTCCTGCGGGGCGGTCCAGTTTGAGCAATGGCTCATGTCGGCACCTGGGGGAGGACATGTGTGCAGGCAGGGAAGATGGTCAGGGTGACCCACCCTCCCAGGAAGTACGTGTCCTCGGCCTCCCCTGGGCTTGGAACCCTCTGCCCAGGCTTCCAGGGGCCACACCTTGCTCCTCACACCCTCTCCCTGCCTCCCAGGGGCTGAGTCTTCTCTGCAATGTAGTACTGTCTGCCCTCATGTCCCACAGCCAGCGTCCACCAGGGATTCAGGTGTGCAGAGCCACTGTTTGCTCTCTCTCTGGCCCCCCATGCCCTGCACACCTCCCGGTGCCCAGGGGTCTTCAGCACACCTGTCCGCCCCTCCAGTCCCTTCCCATGCTCTAAACCCCACATCATCTGTACCTACAGAACCCGGAGGTCTGCGTCCCAGCCCACAGCAACGAGATGAGAAAGCGGCGGGAGGGACCTCGATTTCCTCCCGACAGCCTCCTTACTGTGTGGGCCGGGTCTGAGTGGTGGAGCCGGTCACTCCTGCAGACAGGCACAGAGATGAAGGAACCTGAGCATCTTAGAGGCTCCAGGCACAGAGCCCGCCCCTCCCCCATCTCTCCCTGCACAGCCTCTCCTGGGTGAGATGAGGTGGGCAGGGGGCACCTCCGGGCTCTTTGCTAACAGACCAGGTGTGCTCCTCTCCTCCTGCTCTGGATCTTGCTTCCTGTTTTATTTCTATTTTCCACCTCCTCCCCTTTGCTGGACTCAGGACAGACCCATCCCAGGCCTGTCATTCCTCTCTGACTCAGTCACAGGGAAAATGACCCACAAAGACGGCCCACCCTGCTCCATGTTATGATGAAAAGCAGCCTTCCTGACCTGTCACGCAAAACGATCACCATGGCTGAAGCTCCGATGACAGACCCTAAATCTAAAAATCCATCCCTCCCCCCCGGCTGCAGACCCCACAATTTCCACCCACGTGTCCCACCATCACTTCTGATTCAGCCTGTCCCCAACTGAACACGTTATTCCAGTCCCAGCTCCCCCTGCCCCTGTGGACGGAGCTGGTCAGGGCCACGTGGGAAACCAGGAAGCCCTGCAGATGAACTCACGGTTCTGCGCCCTCAGGTGCCACTGGGCACCACCTCTGCAGAAACACCCCACACTTCCAGAGGGTCCTCTTTCCTGTCACGACTGTTCTTTTCTCTCTTTTCTGCATCGTTACAACACATTCCACTCGGTGCCCCTGCCTCCAGCCGCTTCCTTCAGTCACTTTTCATAGCACCGACTGGAAGGATGCTTTTGAGTGACAGACACCAGGACACCAGGTCTGAGCTACGCTGTCCCCCCTTAACCTCTAGAACAAAGTCCAAAGTCCTCAGAGCAGCACCCACGGCCCCTCGGCCCTTCATGCCTGACTTGCCACTTCATCTCCTGCTGTGCGTTTGCGCCACAGACCAAGTGGGAGTGGGAGTCCCACCACACCCTGTCCCCATTTCCTGGGACCCCCTGGTGTCCCCACATCACCTGGGGAAGCTGGGAATGTTCTGTTCCTCCTCCAAGGCTGAACTCACATGCTGCGTCCTGGGGACACACTCCTGTGCCCCAGGCAGGTTTGGTGTCCTCCTGTCCTTCCATGGTTGTCATGGCAACACCAGTAAACTCAGTCCCCTGGAAACAAAGGTGTGGGTCCCCTTTGTTGTTTGCTGAGTTACTGTGAGCGAAGTTCGTCACTCAGTCTTCATTTCCCCCCAAATGTACGCCTCCTCTCAGTGTCCCTCTGGTGTCCCGGTTTCTGGGTCCTGGGACCCCAGAGAGAGAGGACTCACCCCTTTATGAAGGCCCACTGCCCCCAACCTCTCTTGGCTCCTCCCCCAACATGCCCCTCAGCATCGACCATTCATCTCAGGTGGGGTGCACGTAGTCAGTCAGCTTCAAGGTCAGTGCCCTGTCCCCCCAGACCTACTGGAGTCATCTACATCTCCCCACCTGGCTCGGTGAGGACACAGCTTTGAAGCATTTCACACGTGACATAATGACGCCCACTGATGCCCATCACACTATCTGACTGGGCTGGTGTTGAACCAACAGTTCCTCTCCTCGTGGGAGGCTGGCAGGGTGTGAGGTCATTTTTATAGAGCCTGGACCAACAGCTGCTGTGTTGTGACCATGCAGCCACCCCTGGCCACTGACCGTGTGACGGAGCCCTGGTCAGGGCGTATGTACCGGAGCCTGTCTCCTCGCCTGTAAGAGAGGAGAGTCGGGCCACAGGGTCTTTGCCAGAGCTGATTTCTTCCAGCTCTGATATTTTATGGTTCAATCGAAAGTTGTGTTTGTGGTTATGTGTTTCTTCCCAAAGCAAACAATTTCTTTTAAAGAGATCCTTCGGTGTTTCAAAAGCCCGCAAAGAACTCGGGAGACGTGGGCTTAATTTAGAATTCTGACTCAGGCAGGGAGACGTAAGATGAGGTGTAAAATAGTTGATGTCAACCTCGGCGTCTTAGAAGGACCTGTGACCAGGGTACAGAGCAGAACAGTTCCTTACGGTTAAGCCAGCATGTCAGCACAAAGTGCCCACTTGCACGGGCTTGTGCAGTGCGTTGTGGGGCACGTCCTGCCTCATCATTTGGCTCTAGGTGGCATCAGATAATAGGGAAGTCTGGGGGCTGAGTCAGGAGGGTGGTTTCTAGTCCTGCCTGTGGTGTTGCCCAAGTCACTTCCTTGGGTCTCAGGTTCCTCAGAAAGACAGAAAGACAGAGAGACGGAGACAGAAAGAATCTCCCGTGTGCCCCAGGCTTCTGGACCTAGAGCTCCCTCCTCGCAGAGTTCCCTCTCTGTGATGAACATGGGTCTCTGCTGCTGAATCGGGGCCGTGGACCCAGGACCTGACCCGGACCCCGCAGGAGCCACCTTCCGTGGCTTCCCTGAAGGAAAAGGAGCAGAATATGAAAATTCTTTACAGGGTACATCCGGACTCAGGGCCACCAGACCCGAGTTCCAGCCTGAATTCCCTCCTTA
The DNA here is from genome assembly GCA_004024845.1 of Tonatia bakeri. NCBI lineage: Eukaryota > Metazoa > Chordata > Mammalia > Chiroptera > Phyllostomidae > Tonatia > Tonatia bakeri. The sequence goes on along the minus strand of PVIA01012437.1, from coordinate 22,639 downwards.
GCTCCTCGGTCCACTGGGGCCCCTGCCCACTGTCCTAGCTGTAAGCCCTGAGACAGGGACAGATCCAATGCGGGCGGGGACGAGGTGCCCTGCGTTGCGGTTGGAAGGAGTGTGGGCTCCAGCCACCACCCTGCGGACACACTGTGCCCATCTGGCCCCACCCTCACCATCTCTACCACACCTGTCATTCGCTACAGAGCCACACGGCCACCTGCATGTGCCACATCACTCTTTTCTCCCTGACCTTGCACACACATGCGCCCCCGCAGCAGACTGTCCCTTCTGCACCTGGAAACCTACTCGTGCTTCAAGGCCCACACTGAATGTCAGCTCCTCTGTGGACAAAAGTAATCAAGTGGCAGAGTAGAGTGTAGAAGCGTTTTATAGAGAACAGAGAGCAGACTGACTCCACCACATCGTCCCCCCTCTTCTCCCACGGTCTTCCCACTTCAGGGCCAGGGGGCCTCAGGAGGGAGGTTACCTAATAAGTTTCCCAGGGCCCACTTAAGGGTCTGCCTTGGTCCAAAGCCCCGGGGCCTCGTTAATGATCTTCTCCCCCACCTGTGGTCCCTGAGGAGCATGTGGTCTCAGAAGGCTGGGCACTGATGGGATGAGATGGGGGAGGACTTGGGAAACGTGAATGGGGGTCTCCTGGGAGATGCTGAAACTTCAGGGCCAAGGGGCCAGGAGGCCAACTCCCTGTAGAGATGAAGAGATTGTTTGCGGCAAGAGCTGGGGGTACACTTGAGCCCAAGGCAGTGAGCACCCAAAGCAGGTTGAGAGGCAGCTCCCTGGAGAGAGGAAAGTTATTGCTTTCTCCACATTTCCCCAAAGTTTGACCCAAGGGGTGACCAGGACACTGGAGATCTCAGGATAGACTGACTGGTGTAGTTGATGGGGGTAGACATTTTCATCACCACCAGCACCATCACCACCACCACCACCACCACCACCACCTTCACCACCACCACCACCATCACTGCCACCACAACCATCATCACCATCATCACCACCACCTTCATCATCACCACACCACCATCTTCACCACCACCACCACCATTACCACCACCACCATCACTTCACCACCACTGCTACCACCGTCACCACTACCACCACCACCACCACCACCACCACTTCACCACCACCACCACTATCACCATCACCACTATCACCACCACCATCGCCACCATCATCACCACCACAACCATCACCACTGAAAAATGCTGAACAAAACCTGACACATAGACCTCTTGTGATCTTGTTGCCCGTTTGCAGAGAAAATAATAGCATTGTAGAATGTATGGCTTTGTATCCTGCTATTCCCTTCTGATATTGAATTATATTCATTCTCCACATATATTGTACGCATTCATTCTTTACCTGTCTATCTCAAATATTCATTTATTTTTAAAAACATGAAGCCCCTGGTTCACAATGAAAAGGGTGGAGAAGTGTGGTCTGCCCCAAGAACCCTGCCGCACACTCAGCCAGAGGCAGCAGCTCCTCTCAAGTTCGTGTCCCTTAGAGACATCCTAGGTATAGATGGGGCAGCATGCACGTGTCTGGTATGTTAGCTATTTTTAATGGGCAAAATACTAGCAGCAGCCTCAAAGTATCAGTCTAAGTCCTCTTTCACTTAGCAGGGTATCTTGGAACTCATTCTATACTGGCCTATTCTAGCTTATTTAACAAACATTTACGTCATCTTTACTATCTAGCAGACACTATTCTTTGGTGACAGAATATATTGATCCCTTCAATCCTTACAACCCTTTTGTGTAAGTGCTATTATCACCACAGAGGCTCGCAGTGGGGCAGGACTTGCCCATGGTCACGCAGCTGCCAAGTGGGCAGCGTGCCTCTGCTTCAGACTCTGCGGTGCGGCCCCTGCCTGTCCCGTCCTGCCACAGCACAATGACGAGCATCCCCATTCTCCCTCATGTTGCATCCTGTGCCATTGCATGTGGGTGCCATAACTGATTTAAAAGTGTCTGTTGAGCCCTGGCTAATGTGGCTTAATGGTTGAGTGCCGGCCTGTGAATCAAAGGGTCGCTGGTTCCGTTCCTAGTCAGGGCACACGACTGGGTTATGGGCCAGGTCCCCAGTAGGGGGCGTGCAAGAGGCAACCACACATTGATATTTTCCTCTTTCTCTCTCCCTTCCCTTCTCTAAAAATAAATAAAAATCTAAAACAAACAAACAAACCCTAATTTGTTTTCTTCCAAGCTAAAAAAATTTTTTTAAAAAGCCTCTGTTCGAGGACATGGAGATGGTTTCTAACCTCAGTATTGTGGTAAACATCCCTGTCCCTGTGTGATTTGGTGTGTGTACAATTAGTAGGTCGAAGGGTCTGCACATTTTAAATGTTGGTGTTTTACTCGTCACTGAAATGTTCCTCTCCACAGTCATCACAGCGCCTTGTGCTTCCATTTGGAGTGCATGGAGGGACCTGTCTTGCTGCGTGCCTTCACCAGGGAGAAGAGCCTGTTTGGACATGGATAACTCAGTAGAAATACGGTATCTCAGCATGACTTTAATTTGTACTTCTCTACAAGTAGCATTGACCTTTTCATAGTTTTAAGAGGAATTTGTATTTTCTGGCACTGATTATTCATGTTCTTTCTCATTTTTTCCTATTTGTCTTGAGCTCTATTTCTTATTGGTTATAACTTGTTTTTAATTTCCTGCTTCAATATTTGTCTTCTGGTGTTTGTAGTGGTTTTTGCCACAGAGAAAATTTTTTCTTATATCCGTGTGTTCAGACTTATGTTTTCTTTTGTAGCTTCCAGGTGGTGCATCATACTTGAAAGACTATACTTTAAATCAAAATATACTTGCCTATGTTTTCTTCTTAGACATTTATGGTTTGATTTTTATTACCCATTAAATGCTTAATCCATATGCAATTTATCCTGTAAGATGTGGGTAGGAATACAATTTTATTTTTACATGCTAGACATCATTTAAAAAATAAGTATTAAAAATGACATATAGCTCCAGCTGGTGTGGCTCAGTGGATTGAGTGCCAGCCTGTGAACCAAAGGGTCACTGGTTCGACTCCCAGTCAGACCAAAGGGTTGCTGGTTCGATGCCTGGGTTGCGGGCCAGGTCCACAGTGGGGGGTGCATGAGAGGCAACCACACATTAATGTTTCCTTTTCCTCTCTTTCTCCCTCCCTTCCCCTCTCAAAATAAATTTAAAAATCTTTTTTTTTTAAGATTTTATTTATTTATTTTTAGAGAGGGAAGGGAGGGAGAGAGAGAGAGAGAGAAACATCAGTGTGCGGTTGCTGGGGGACATGGCCTGCAACCTAGGCATGTGCCCTGACTGGGAATCGAACCTGCGATGCCTGGTTCGCAGCCTGCGCTCAATCCACTGAGCTACAGCAGCCAGGGCTAAATTTAAAAATCTTTAAAAAATGACATATAACAGACTTACAGAAAAGTGCACAAAAATAATGGTACAGTTGGATGAAATTTCACAAAGCAAAAAAACAAAACGTTACCAGAACCCCAGAAATCCCCCTCACCCCTCGCCACCGCCGCCTTCCCTCTCCCTGAAGGAAGGTTTGTTTGTTTGTTAGCACCTTGTATCAGTTTCGCTTTTGTGTCTGGGGTCACAGGATGTGACAATCACTTTCTGAATACCCAAAGCATGGAAGACAAGGGCTTCCCATGACATGAGATTTTTCCAGACCCCAATTTATCCCCCAGTGGAGAAAAACCCTTTGGGAAATCGGATCCCCCGCACCTCCCTCTCAGATGAGTGGGCACCATGCATCCCAGATGTGGTCGATGCAGAGGGATGCATAGCAAACCGTAACACTTTGGTGAAAAAATAAAACAACGGAGGTAGGTATCTGATGCCACCACTGCGCTGCAGGGCTGCCCGCCAGTGACCTAAAAGTTGCTGTGCACCAGCAGGCTCAGGGGGACGGGGCTCAGATGGAGTTTGAAGAGTTTTGCTCCCTGCTGGTGACTTCAGCTCCCAGAAGACGGCATCCATGCAGGAATATCCGTGGAGAGAGGGAAGCCTCACCATCCCGTGGATCCGAAGAGCAAAGAGTCCCCCCTCCACCCCCCGAATTGCTGATGACTCACTCCAGGGCAGAGCACGACCCTACAGGGGACTGTTTTCTCGGGTCTTTACAACAAGCTCCACAAGAGCAGACCAGCTGTGCCGGTCTCTCCTGGACAGGAAGCTTTGGCTCGGTGACCTTCCTCATGACCTCTTGTGATTACTGCTCTTAAGTATGCATTTCAAGGGAGGCTGGCTCATCAGGAGGGCGTCCCTCCAGACAGCTCACGGCGGACCCACTACTTGCAAGTCCAATTCTCCACCACAAAACCTCTTTTAGAACTCAGTGTGAGTCGCACACCTGGGGAAGCATTGGACAGCACCTCCCTGCTTCCGGAGCTTCTAAGTGGCACTAGGCAAAAGCAGACAAATCATTTTCCAGTTGGGAGCAGGTCTTGGAAGGAAGCTGCAAGCTGGCTGCAAGAAAGAACTTTATTTCTAAGTGCAGCTGGGGGTGGAGGCTGGTGAAGATACACATCTGTCCCCTGCCAGTGCCCTGATTCACACCTCCAGCCACTGTGGCTGATGCTGAGCCTGGGGAGGGACCAGAGTGGGTCTGGGAGGTGGGCTGTGTGGGGCAGGGGACACCCTGGTGCCCCCGCCTCGCGGGCCCCCTTGAGGAGCCTGTCGCGGAGGACGGATGCTCCTCCCGGAGACGCAGTCCGGGACTCCCGGGTGCCCCGCTGCGCAGCCACCTCATGACCCCAGAGGAGAGCTACACTTTGGGGCCAGGTTTCTGGCCACCCACAGCTTTTCGTGTTCTCCAGCCTGGGCGCCTGGGGAAGAATAAGATGGGCTCCAGGAGACGCTCCCGCTGCCAGCCAGGAAGGGCGCTGCCCCCCAGCCAGGGCCCCTGCAGAGGCGCTGGAGCCCACGGGGCAGAGAGGCGGCCTCCCTGATCCACAGCAGGTCCCCCTGGGGCGCACAGGGGGTGGGCTGAGGGTCGGATGGCCTTCCCGGCGGCGCTGTGTCCCTTCCTCTCCCTCTTCGCTCTCCACCCACTGACCCTCGGGGCCCAATCAGCCCACACCCCCATATCGTCCCCCCTTTTTAAGGGGTTCTGCCCTCAACCCTGTCTCTGTTCTGTCCCGCTCTCCCCTATTCCTGCCCCTCTAGGTCCTGCGGGCCTCTCCCTGTTATCTCCATCTCCATCTGCCCCTCCCTGGGTCTCTCTCAATGTCTGGCCCCGTCCCTCCCTCCTGACTTCGTCCTCCCTTCTCCATTCGACAGGCAGTTAGAGGTGGTTGCCACCTTGCAGTAGGCTCAGCTGACTGTCCTTGGTTTCAGCATTCGGGATGGGAGCGGCAGTGGCGGTGGGGACGGGGGTGACAGAGAGCAGCAGCAGCAGCACCAGTGGACACCACATGGCTTGGCAGGGCTGGGGGAGGGGGCGGGAGGGGACAGGTGGGCGGTCAGAGGCCCCGCGCTTTGTCCCGACACCGCTTGCCAACCTGCCCACCCAGTCTTCGACCACTCCGCCCCGTCCCGTGTTCTGGGCCCATCACCCCAGAGACCCAGTCCTCACGCTCAGGCCTCAGTCACACTTCGCCCGTCACAGCGCTGTCACTGGCCTCGGGCTCCTCCGGGACAGTTGGATACAGTTGCCAGAGCTGCCCCTGGAGCTCTGGACTCAGGCTCGAGCTCAAGCCACGCCCGCCATGAGCCACGCCCACCATAACCACGCCCACTACCACCTCCCCACCTGGTTCCAGGGCACAGACACGCCCCCACCCTCCAACCACACCCACAGCAGGCCGCGCCCCTAAGCCATCCCCTTTTTCCCCCAGCAAGACCCCGGAGACACCCCGCCTTGTCCCTCCTCCCAGACCAGCCCCTAGCCGGTGTGGAGCCGCTGGCACCAGAAGCCTGCACTTGGGGGTCCCCGGGGCAGGATTGCGCAGCCCCGCCGGCGCTCCCGTTCCGCTCCCTCTGCTAAGGGCCGGGCCTGACGGACGCCAAACGGGCACCCGGGCACGACTCGGGATGGAATAGGAACAGTGCGTGAGCTTCTGTCCTCGGGTGTTAGGGGGTCTGGCGCTGTCCTCTGATCTAACAGGCTTGAGAGAGCAGTGTGAAAAGTTAACAGACCCCCGCCATGCAGTGGTAACTGTGGGGATGAAGTCACGATCGGGCCCCCACGTCCGCCCGCCCAGGCAACCCACGCACACTTCCCGCTCGGTCGAATACCAGATGGTGGACACAACCCAGTGCACTCAGTCCGCTCCGTCCACTGTCCACCGCCGTACCGTCCTGCGGCGCTGGCGCCCAGCCCACGCCCCATCAAGGGCTTCATTGGTTCCGGTGCGAAGTCCCAGTTAACCGGTCCCTTTGCTCCGCTTGCGCTGTCACCTGTACCTCAAAGATCACCTGGAAACTCTTAAATATGCTTTTTCATGAGATCAAACTCACCGTTATATTTATATACCTCAAAGAAAGGTCACCTCTGTGACAGGGTAACGTGGCCCCCCAGACTCAGAAATGTAACTCGAGAAAATACAAAACATTTGCACACATCAGTTTTATTGAAGACGCGGTTCAGACCCACTTACAAAAGGGTGGGTGACAAAATATGTGATGGGCCACCACCTTTCAGATATTTTACTTAAAATATACATTACAGTAATCAAGCTTTCCAGTCACAGGGTAGGAAATCTTAGTAGTTTCAAGAAATCTAGTAGCAAAACTACTAGAGTATTTCCTGCACGGAATTATGCAAAATCTACCATCGAACTCTGCTCTGCAGCATCTCTGTACCCACGCAGAAAAGGTGGCGAGAGCGCTGAGCAACATAATGGCAGACATTCGTGATTTTAACTTTTTATGGAAGAATAACACACGTGAGACACACACACCTCACGCGCACAGCACACCCAAATACCCAGCACCCGGATTTCGAAACAGCTTGTTACCAGCACCAATGGCCACCCCCCACCCGCTGCCACCAGCCTTTGCTGAGGCTGACCGCCATCCTGACTTGTGACTGCGTAGACACGTTTTGCATGTTATCACACACGATGTTCACTTCTGTCTGGACCCTTCACTCGGCACTGTCTGTGAGATCGAATGGTGTGATTGTCAGGCCACCCCCCTCGCTCTACTGTTCTCAGCGGACACATGCCACTCCAGTGCCTTCAGCCTGCTACGTGCGTGCTTTCGGATGGCTCTGGTTTCTGCATCCTACACGAACATTCCAGGACACGCACCTGTGGTGGACACATATGAGCATCTCCGCTGGGTCTGGCTGAAAGCACATGGACACGTTTGGCCTGACGTGCCCCTGGCTCCCCAAATGGTCCTGTCAGCGACAGCGGCAGCAGCACATTTCTTGCTGAAACTTGATGCTTTTTAATGCTTTTCGTTCTAACCACTTCGGTGGGTGGGTGGTAATACCACATGGCACTTTAAAATTTTGCATTTTTGATTACTAATAAAACTAACATACCTTTTCATGTTTATTGGTCATCTGAATATCCTCTTTGGTGAAGGGGATGTCCAAGTCTTTTAACCATTTTTGTTGATTTGTAGATGTTCTTTTTTTGTTGTTTTCAATTAGGGGATTGGCAACTATGGTCAGTCGAGACTGCCGCCTATTTGTGAAGTTCTGTTGGGACGCGGCCACGCTCACCCGTTCGCTTGTCCTGCACCGCACAGGGCTCTCATCCGGCAGCAGCAGAGCTGGGTGGCTGTGGCAGAGACCGTCCAGGGTGCGCAGCCCGGACGCTTACTACCGGCCCCTGCCCTCAAGTCTCCAGTCATGGGGTGACCTGCATTCTTCTGCCCCCTGCAGTTTGCCTACTAGCTTCCTTAATGGTGTCTTTTTTGGTAAACAGAAATGAATCTGTTTCATTTTATCATTTGGTGCTTTTTGAGACTTAAGAAAACTTGGTTTACTGTAAGGCTACAGTCTATGTTTTCTTCTAATAGCTTTATTATTTTACATGTCATATTTAGATCTACATTTCATCTCTTCTATTAAATCATGGAATTTAGTGGACAGAACATTTATTGGAAAGAACATGTTTCCCAACTTACACTGCGCTGTCCTCTTCACCACCAACTGAAGACATCACGGATGGGTGTTTCTGGACACACAATCTGCCCCACTGGCATACCTCCATGCCAGTGTTCCACCACCGTAACTTTGTAATAGGCCTTGACATTTGCAAATACAAGTCCTCTTCCCCTGTCTATCCTAGGAGACCGCCTTTTGAATTTTCACACAGGTTTTAGAATGAGCTAAGTTTCATAAGGACTTTAATATTGTTTTGAATATATGAATTTGAGGAAAACTGACATCTTTTAAAGAATTGTGCTGGAATCCACGAACTAAACACATCCCTCTGTTTAATAATTGTTCCTTTTTTAATTTGAAACTATGGTTAAGTTTTCCCTGAGGCACTTGAGGATTTCTGATGCTATTGTATGAGATATTGCTTCTAAATTTTTCATTTTCTATGTCCACTGCTGGTACATTAACACAAGTTTTCCATAACGAACTTACATGCAGACACCTTGCTAAATTTACTCACTAATTCTAATTATCTGTATAATAGTCAGGATTTCCTATGCACAAACCATGCCACCTGCAAATGAAAACCTAACTTCATCCTAAACCTTATGCATTCTGATGATGTTTCTTCTTCCACTTTCTTGGCGAGGTCCATCTGCATAACATCAAATAAAATCAGTCATAGTAGACATCCTTGCCTATTTTTTTTTGATCTTGGGAGAAAACTTTCAATACTTTACTCCTAGGTATGCTGCTGATTGTAGCTTAAGATACACTTCACACGATTAAAGAGGCTCCTGTCTTTGCACAGTTGGCTGAGAACACAAGTGGGGGTGATTTTGCCATATCAGTTTCCTGCCACTACATTACCTTCCTCATGCGATGTGCTACATTTCTGATGATTAAAACACGTCCTGTTCCTGGGGTAGAACACACTTGCTCACTGGGTGCCCAGATGGGGTCAGGCAGCCACTGTAACAGTTACTTGGCACTCAGAATGGAATTACCAGGATTTGTTTGGACTAACTGGGACTTACCCTCTGGGTCACATGAAGAAATGAGAGGCACCAAACCCTTCCACCAAGGAAAGGGGAGAAAGGACATCGTGTTAATCAAAGTGTCTGCAAGACTTGTATTAATTTGTTCAAAAATACTGGGAATAAGGGGTAGTACCCAAAACAACACCCCTGTATTCCTATGAAACAAAAGCAGATACAATTTCTGGATTACATGGTCCTGGCATGCTGCCCAACCAAACTTGGGGGCTAAACCCGAGAGCGGTCTGAGGGCGGGGCACAGCCCATGGAGCAAGAGCAGGACAGCTGTCCTGTATCACTGATACAGACCTAATTCTGCATTATCTACAGTTTATGAAAATAGTCTGTTTTAAAATATCTTTTGCTCAAATATAGTTGAAAAATACAAACATCACTATTAATGAGGCATTTATTAGAAACTCATTCATAAATACCTCTAAAGAATAGAAAACTATGCATTTAATTATTTTGTACCTCCCAAACATCTCACCAACGTTTTGCCATCTCATTACGCAAGTAAGACCACTGCTTCCTCACATATGACTCTGACCCCAGTGGAGAATTGCATAGAATCATTGCTAGATTGCATTTGTAAAATGTGCCAGAAACTTCCTCTGGGGTATTAGTGCTGCCGACTTCATTATCTGGTCCTGATGACCTGAAAACTCCATTTTATACAACAAAGGTTTATTCCGAGGTGATAACTGCTGATAGCTTTCTTATAAACACGTGATTTTATACCAGAAATATGGCTTTTGGTCTAACAGTGTCCAAGACAAAATATTTTCCCAGTTATTACTTCAACAGACTTTGCCTTGGTATGATTCCCTGATATGTAAATACAATTTGAATCCAAAATAAATATTAAATATTTATAAAGTTTACTCCTGTATAAATTATCTAAGTCCAATGAGTTGTAGTGTCTTGATGAAGGCTTTGCTTCTTGTTGTCTTCTTAGGAGACTCTTCTCTGTGAAAATTCAGATTAAAATAAACCCAACACCTAAATATCTTCCCCACTGAGAAGTATGAACTCTCTATCATGATACCTGACTCCAAACCATTACATCCAGAGGGTTTTCTAAAACGAGACTGGACTTCACAGGAGGCTGCCCACCTCGAGCACGCCCACACTCCCCCTCCTGTGGATCCGCTGGTGGCTGTTGAAGGCTGACCTGTGATGGAACTTCTTCCCGCACTCGCTACATTCATAGGGCTTCTCTCCTGAATGAGTTCTGTAATGGACGGTGAGGTACGACTTCTGAGAAAAGACTTTCCCACACTCATTACATTCATAGGGCTTCTCTCCCGAATGGCTTCTGTAGTGGACAGTGAGGTTTGACATCCGGGAGAAGACTTTCCCACATTTACTGCACTCGTAGGGCTTCTCTCCCGAGTGGATGCGGTGGTGGATGGTGAGGTACGACTTCTGGGAGAAGAACTTCCCGCATTCGTAGCACTCGTAGGGCTTCTCCCCCGTATGGACCCTCTGGTGCCTGAAGAGGGAGGAGTTATGGGAGAAGGTCTTCCCGCACTCGGTGCAGCCATAGGGCTTCTCCTCTGAGTGGCTTCGATAGTGCACGGTGTAGTACGACAGATCCGAGAACGGCTTCCCACATATGTTACATTCGTAGGACTTCTCTCCTTTCGGAAGTGACTGGTGCCCATCAAAGGCCGAGCTCCCAAGGAAGGGTTTCCCACACTCATTACATGCACAGGGTACCTCTCCTACAGGGCTTGCACAATGGGCAGTGAGGCAGCCGAACTGAGAGGACTTCCCACACTCACTGCACTCGTGGGCCTTCTCCTCTGTGTGCACTTTACGATGTCGAATGAAGGCCGAATTTAGATTGAAGGTTTTGCCGCACTCGTTACATTCATAGGGTTTCTCCTCCAAATGGCTTCTATAGTGTATGGTGAGGTACGACACCCGAGAAAAAAACTTCCCACACTCGCTACACTGATAGGGTTTCTCACCCGTGTGTGTTCGCTGGTGTGTGATGAGGGTAGACTTGCGGTAGTAGGACTTCCCACACTCATTACACTGATACAGCTTCTCCCCCGTGTGCGTTCTCTGGTGGTCACTGAGGGCTGACTTGCGGGAGAAGGACTTCCCACACTCGTTACAGGGATATGGCCTCTCTCCTGAATGGTTTCTCTGGTGCAGGGTGAGGTGCGTCTTCTGGCAGAAGGTTTTCCCACACTCGCTACATTCATAGGGCTTCTCTCCTGAGTGAGTTCTCAAGTGCTGAGTGAGATGCAGCTTCTGGCAGAAGGTTTTCCCACACTCGGTGCACTTGTAGGGCTTCTCCTCTAAGTGCGATCTCCGATGGACAGTGAGCGTCCCCTTCTGGCTGAAGGATTTCCCACACACGTTACATTCATAGGGCTTCTCCCCCGTGTGAGCCCTCTGATGAATGATGAACTTCGACTTTTTACAGAAGGATTTCCCACATTCGCCGCATTCAAAGGGCTTCAATTCCACTTGTGATCTCTGGTACACGTTAAAATTTGACATCGGGAGGAAGTCTGACCCAGAATTGTTCCACTCATAGGGCTTCTCCCCCACATAAGCGCTCGTATGAGCCATGAAAACAGCTTCACTGTCTAAGGCTTCCATGCATTCATTATAGTCGAAGGATTTCTCTAAAATACCAATTTTCTGAAGAACACTTCCTTCGTTTCGAGGAAAGCCTTCCCCATCTTGATGAGGTACACAGGGTGTCTCTCCACGGTGTGTCTCCCCGCGTCCACCACACTCGCCCCGTCTCCTTCTTGCGTAGCTCCCATCGCTAATGATTAACTCCGAACTCGGCTCCACAGTTTTTCCGCAGGAGACACAATCATGGGATGAGCTGGAAGGGACAAGGCTTGCTTCAGTGTTACAAGTTTTATCAAACACAGTCTCTCTCTCTCCAGTCAGGGTTTTGCTATTGATACAAACTGCTTGCCTTGAATGTTGGTCTTCACTTTCTTGGATTCTGTCAGCTTTCCAGATGTCTTCTGAAAAGGAACAAGGTAAAATGAACCTTGTGAGTCTGAATACACCAGCTACAGAATGGGAGTGGTTCCGAGGGCCCTGCTGTGGGGTTGACTCTGGCATTCATGCCAACCTCACAGACAAAACATGTAGAGCCTTCTTTCCCCCTTGACTTGTCATGTAAGACAGACAGATGCACACACGCATACATAGGGGTAAGCCTGGGGGGCATGGGGGAGGGATGAGAGTGGGACAGGACTCAGCATTAGTGGATAAAGGGAGAATAAATTCACTCTGAACATGAGTACTTTTATTACTTTACAAATATGTTGAAGGCTTTGGTAGAAAAGGTCAACTGAACACAAGAAATGAAGAGCAGAGGACCAAGTCCTGGAATGAGCGCTAGATCCAGGCAGAGATCAGAGGACTCAGAGCAGACGGCCTCCATGGAAGAAGAACAAGAAGTACTAAATGGATATTCAAAGGGAATGTTCAAGTTTGAATTAAAGCCCTAGTTGGTGCAGCTCAGTGGACTGAGTGCAGGTCTGTGAACCAAAGGGTCGCCGGTTTGATTCCCAGTCAGGGCACATGCCTGGGTGGCAGGCCAGGTCCCCAGTAGGGGGTGCATGAGAGGCAACCACATATTGATGTTTCTGTCCCTCTCTTTCTCCCTCCCTTCCCTTCCCTCTAAAAAAATAAATAAAATCTTTAAAAAAAAAGTCTGAATTACATTTGGGAGAAAGAGATTACAACTTATATTAAATGGAAACATAACAAGATTACCATAGCAATTTCTTCACTAGTATAAATCCTTCCAAAATCGTGGCCTTATTATTCTGCACAGAAATCCAAATAAACATTCCAAAAGCTCCATTTTTCCTCACACTCAGAGACAGTCCCACAACCAGGGCCCCGCCTGCCTAGCCCTGGTCACATTCACCAGGAAGGAGAGTTTCCAGGGAATGTGTGTCCCAAAGATGTAGGACCAGACGGCAAGAAGACTTTCCAACAAGATCACCCCTTGCCCTGGCTGGCATGCTCATCTGCTCTGAGGGACTGACAGCCTTATTCCACGCTCACTGGATGGACTTGCTTGCACAGCTGAGCGCAGTGGCTGGGGGGCCCTGGGCCAGTGGCTTGGCTGTGACGCAGTTTCGCTCACCTGGACTGTTGGCCATGGTGCCTGGGGCACGGGGCTGGGGACAGACCAGCTCAAGTAGCACACGTCACCTGCTTAGAATCCTCTGAAAAGGCAGACGCTCATTCCGTTTTGTCATTCACTTCCTTCGGCTTTCTGACTTAAATGTCCCCAAACTGGCCCTGGGTCTGACATGACACTGTGACTGAACTCTGAATACAATCAAGAGTCCCACACTCCTGGATTTCATTTGGTGTAAAGCCTTAAACATCAGAACCCCACAGGTGGCCCTAAAACACTAACTTTTCTCCAGCCAGAGTACATGGTTTTGAATTCTCTCACCTCTCATTACCTGTTCTCATCCATATTCAACCCAACACTGATGGTCCTGTGCTCCAAAATCTACACCCCGTGAGCCCCCAAAGCCCCAAATACCAACAAAACCCCCCTGAGAAGACAGACCTCATCAGGGAGACTTTTCAGGACCTGGACCCACAGTGCACGTTCAAACCAGTGCTGCACTAGTCCCCACAGACACCTGCTGCTCCGGAGGGCCCGGGCTCCTGCCCCAGCCACAAGCCTGTGCTCAAGTTCCTGTTCTCGTGACCTGTCCCTGCAGTGAACGGAGGGACGGGCCCAGCACTACTGATCGGAGAAGGGAAGAAGGGCGCCGGCACCTGTCAGGGAAAACAGTCCCCTGGACCACAGGTGAAAGGTGGTGGGTGTCAAGGTGCATCAGCAGCATGCACACAGATGAAGTCCTAAAGGTTGAGACCAGATGGTCCCTTTCAAGGGACCCACAGAGAAGTGAAGAAGTAGACAGCACCCTGAGGAAGGCCAGAGAATTAACCAAACCCCCCGATGAGACAGATTCATCCAGGACGTCTGCTGTGACTCGGGAAAGGAGAGACAGACAGACACAAGAGCACTCTGGGAACAGAGGAGGGTGCAGCTGGTGTCACGACACCAGAGGAACAGAGGATGCACGTGGCTGGAGAGCGGAGGTCAGTACCTCCCCACAGAGTGCACACGCACTGGGCGTCGAGGCGGGGCTGGCCTCACACCTTCGGGAGGGCACAAGGTGTCAGCATCTGAGTGCACAAGGCAGGGACAGAAACTGGGGGCAGAAAATGAGCCTGGGGCATTTCTCAGCAAGAAAGGAAAGAAAGTGGAAGACAGAGAACATTTCCTGCTGGCTTTTTGGGTGCCTGGAAACAAAGGAATTCTGTGAAAACATGAAGGCTAGTCACTGAGCACGCACAGCTGGGGCGGGGACTGTGAGCACGGACCATCCTTGCAGGTGGCGTGAGACCACGGGGAGGCTGTAGCCACGTGCTGGACAGAGAGTGCGGCCGGGACAGCGGGAGCCGGGACTCGGGGCCCCAAGGCACATGGGTACTGGGGGTCTCGCTCAAGGGTCTGAGGACCGTTTCTAAAACTGCAACATTCCACTAACTTACCTGGACAATTCTGGCACGGGAAATCACCTTCTGCCACCCATGGCTCTTCCCCCTGCTCCAGCCTGACGATCACACTGGGTTTGGTGCTGTCATACCCTGTGAGTGAGAAACGGAGCCGGGCTCGGGCCAGCTGCGCGGCCTCCGCATCTCTGCTCAGAAGGTGCTGCTTGGAGGCTGCAGGGTCCAGTGGCCCATTTTGCACCTCATCAACACTAGGACTTTTGGTGGAGAAGCAGAGACATGAACACTACTCAGCACCCACAAGGAATTCAACGGTCTTATCCCTTATTTCCTCGAAGTCGAGAAGCCCCCGCGGAGCACAGCCCCGAGCGCCCGCCCCCCTGCCCCGCTCACCCACAGAGACCAGGTGGCTGTAGTTCTCCAGCATCACGTCCCTGTAGGTTGTCTTCTCCACAGGGTCCAGCTGCTGCCACTCCTCCTGGGTGAAGTCCACGGCCACGTCCCTGAACGACACGGGCTCCTGAAATGGCACCATGGTCGGAACTGGGTGACAGGGAAAAGGCGTCCGGGGACACGAGCTTACTGAGCTCAGTGGTGAAGTCAAGCAGGTTACCTTTTATACTACAAGTTGTAGAAGAAAAATTAATCATACAGGAAACACGTGGCCTTTGACTTCCTTCCTGTGTCAAAAAATAAAATAAAATAACAAAACCCTCAGACCACAAAGAAATCATTTTCCGGTTCCACAATGGAAGCATCTGAGTTTGCGGGTCACAGATGAGTGAGTGAGGCTTCACTCCTGCCCTCAGGAAGCTGTGGCCCTAGAGCAGACACCAGGTAAATGCACAAGCTGTTTATCGCCGGTCGAGTTCTTCAGCCGCCTCAGCTGGGGCCTCCCCTTCCCTGCCCTGTGCTGGTGCCTAGGACCCCCGTTCCCCCACCTCCCTCCCACACTCGCTGCTCTGGAGGCCCCACCGCCAGTTCTCCGAGCCCGACCCCACCCCACCCCCACCGGCCCGCTCTGTGTAACCAAGCTTTTCCCTCCTTCATGTTTTATCTCCAGTATCTCCTTCTCGGGCAGCAACAGCCAAGGCTGGCATGAATGCTGAGGTGTCGCTAGGGTGAAGCGCACGAGGCGATGTGAATTGTTTTCATTTTCTGTCACCAGACTGGGCTCCACAGGCTGTGCTGGGGATCCCGCAGGATGAAGGGGAAGGAAGAGGGTGACGTGTGAAATGCATCCACGGCAAAACCCGAAGTGGCGTCGGTATTTGGGGGTCAGCACACGGCAGAGACCAAGAGGACACTTTGTCAAGGACAGCTCTATCACAGTAAGAAGCGATTCCAACTCAAGAGCGAACTGAAAACACACAATTACTTTCCTGCCTAAGACAAACTCCCACGAGTCCAGTTCAAAGAAATGAACAACCGAGTCCATTCTTGCGGAAGCCCTGGGGCCCAGCTGCAGGTTTCCAGGAGCGGGTTTCTCGAGGGAACTCTCGAGATGTGGGGCAGAGTGCTGAGAGAGCTGAGCCCCGGAGCATACTCTGCACGGGGCGGGAGCTGGGCCGCAGCATGAGTGACCGACAGGCTAGCCCACAGAGCCCCGGAGCATCCCTGGGCCTGTCAGCAGCACCCACTGCCGCACAGCAACGGCCTGACCGGAACCAAATGCAGGGCCACCTGAGCTGCTGGGGCCTCCTGTTCTCACTGCACAGAGTGGACAGATGACGGGTGAGTCTGGTTGAAACCATGTAGCCAGGACTAGCACAGCATGCCACTCCAGAGCCCCAGAATTAGGGGCTGACACATTCGCTATCCAAACAGAAAACTTCTGTCCGGGACAAAGAGTGAGCCCGACAGCACACTGGGAATGGGGGTGTAATCCAAAACCACCCCAGGCAAACCAGGGTGGACAGTCAACTCATTCCGTGATGGATGTGGAGGCTACTCCCGGAGGCCACGCTCAGAAAACGGCTCTCACCAGCGAGCAGCCTGGACAACTCCCCCTGGGCCAGGCACCAAGCGCTGGAGAGCCGGGACCCTCGGGCGCACTGCTGGTGGGAACGCGGCGTGCTGCAGCCGCTGCGGATGCGGTGCAGCGGCCCCTCCAAAATTCAAACGGAGTTATCGTGGGGTCAGCAGTGCCATCCCTGGGCCTATGCCCCAGAAGCTGAGCGTAAGGACGTGAAGAGACACATGTGCGCCCGTGTTCACAGCTGCATTATTCTGACAGCTCAGGTGCGGCAGCAACCCAGGCCCCTGTGGGCAGATGAGCGAGTCGGAGAAAGGCGGTACATGCTCACAATGGAATGCGTTCTGTCTTAAAAAACAGAAATTTAGACAGATGCCACAACGCGGATGAACTTCAAGGACGTCGTGCTAAGTGAAATAAGCCGGCCACAAGGAGACACACACCATACAATTCCGTGTGCACGAGGTACTTAGAGGAGTCAGAGCCCTGGACCCAGGGAGGACAACAGGGCTGCCAGGGTAGGGAAGAAACGAACAGGGACAGTCTCAGCTCTGCTGCCTGAGACGCTTTCTGGAGACACTGGCAGGGATGGTTGCACGATACGAATGTACTTAATGCCACTGAGCAGTAGCACTTAAAGGTGTTTAAGACAGCAAAGTTGGTGTTACGCATATTTTTCCACAATAAAAAAACTGGGGGAAAATGAAGTGACCACAATCCAATCATATACACCGCTGCCCATTCCCTTCTGCAGCCGGTGCGTCTGTAAGGGGGAGCGGCACACCGGGGCCGTTTGAGCGGTGCACTCACTGCAGCTCTCGCAACTGTTCTCCTGGAAACGGAAGTCAAAAAGTCAAGAACTGTCAGCTGAGGAAAACAGCAGAAATAAAAGATATGCATCAAGATGAACAACCCAGCAACAACAGAATCAAATCCATAAAAGAAACAACTTAGTTGTTTTGTATTAATTGATTTTTTAAAAATATATTAAGCAGGATATTGCCTCCATACTCAGAAACAGCCACCAGAGGAAACTTCAAAATTAAAGACTGGATTATCAAGTTTTATTAAGAAAGCCCGATCCGACAGATCTGACACTTTCTGAAAGACAGAACGTGGAGGAGGAACGACAGGAAGTACAAAAGGCAGAAGCGAACATGGTGCCTGAGTGGAAGGCTCACTCCGGCCCCCACGTCACAAGGGGCATGTAACACGCAAAGGAGAATACTGGGGGAAAAACACAGAGATCCAGCAATCTCCTGATATGATATTCAAAAGGGTAAGAAAAAAAAATCCAAAAAAGTTACAGAGGAGAACACACCAGACCCTCAGTCACCGACATGTTTCTCATGGAGAACTGCCCACAGCTTTTAAAAGGAGAGGGACTGATGACCAGGAACTCTCACCCAATGAAAACTCTCAAACCAGCACGTGAGCGTGATGACACGCAACGACACAGCCCTGCTGTGGGCCCCCCGCTGATAGGCCTAGGGGGGAGAAAGCAGAGCTGATGGAGCAAAGCAGGACATGCAGGTTATTCCAAGGCCAAGGCGAGTGAAGCTATCAAATCACCGAGCGGAGGCAACAACCTTCTGCCTTGAGTCCAGAAGGCAAGGAGTGGGAGGGCCTACTCAGTAAGTAAAATTACACACCCCCATCACTTATGTCAACACAAATATCCAAAATGAATCCAATACCAGATTGAAGAGATCCCATATAACAGCTAAATGGGACTTATTCCAAGAAAACAGAAGAGTTTGTTATTTGCCAATCTATTAATATGATATGACACTAGAATACAGCCAAGAAGCAAAATCTTGTATCTCCAAGATGCTGAAAAGCCTCTGGTGATATGCAAAATGCATACCGAATTTAAAAAAGAAAATCTTCAAGAAAATAGGAATGACTAATGCTCTATTAACGTGAATATGTGTACATGTTTACACACAAACTTACACTCTAACATGCATAGCATGTGTGATATACACATGTAACTGACATATGCACATGCATCTCAGTCACATATGTACACTTGTTAAATTCGCACACACACATGCTCACACGCTTGCAGATATTTACGCTTCGGTCCTCTCAGTTCTGAAGTCGGGATGTGACTTACTGGGGACACACCCAACACTCCCATGGGAGATGGGAGACAGGCAAGGCCAGCCCCACAGCTACTGCCTGGGAGTTCCCAGCCACGGAGCCGGGAGGGAGAACTGAGACAGAGTCAAAGCGAGAGAGAGAGCTGAGAAACAGGAAGACGTAGGAAAGTACAACCCCTAAAGAGAATAATCAATCAACTGAAATGGGCTTAGCACTGACGCGGTTAGCAGAGAAGGTTAAATAGTTTACAACTGTGTTCCATATGCTGAAAAAAATGAGGAGACAGAGAAGATATTTTAAATGAATCAAACTGAACTTCTACAGATAAAAACTACACTATCTTCTTTAGAGGAAAATCACACTGGACTAGGTTAACAACACGGCCAGAAAACAGATCACTGACTGTGAGGACAGAGCAACAGAAGCTAGGTAAAATTAAACACACAGAGGAAAAGGAATTAAAAGAAAAGGAAGAGCATCCCTGAGCATTGGAACAATTTCAAGCAGCGTAATGCACAGGTAAGAGAAATCACTCAATGGGGAGAGGCGGAGAGGGCGGGTATTTAAAGTAATTGTCAGATTTTCCCCAGAACTGACAAAAACCATAAATGCACAGATCCAAGAGTTGAATGATCCCCAAGCACAGAAACATGAAAAAAAAATAGTATCAAGACATATCACAAACTGCTCAGCACCAGTGATAAAGAGAAAAGTACCAGAAATGGTCACTACCAGTATGTATTTTCTCTTATCATTTACACCTCTTAAAAAAAAAAAAAAAGAAAAGACTGATTTGAGAGAGAGAGGGGGAAGAGGAAGGGAGGAGGGAGAGAAACACCCAGCTGTCGGTACGTTCACTCACGCCTTCATCAGTCGATTCCTGTCTGTGCCCTGACCGGGACAAACCTGCAACTTCGGTGTATGTGGACAAGCGCTAACCAGCTGAGCTGCCCAGCCAGGGCTACTTACGTCTCTTGAATGGATAACTGTTTAATTAAAAACCACAGTGTGTCCTGGGATGGATCCCACCTGCACAGGTAAAAGGCTACGGCAGGGTACAGACCGAGGGTGGACAAACGGAAGGCAACTGTGAGCTGCTTCTACTCCATGTGAAACGGTATATGACTTGAAGATCAAGTTGCACTCTATAAACCCCAAAGCAACCACCCAAATAACAAACCAGTGTTACAGGTAACAACCTAACAAATGATATAAAGTGGAATCATAAAAAATACTCAACTAATTGAAACGAAGGAAGACAAATGCTGGCCCGGACTGGTCCTGGGGGCTGTGCACCGGTCAGCGGGCTCCCGGTGGCAGGAGCATACGGCCCCAGGTGGAAGGTCCGCCTTGTATGTTCACTCGTCCTAGGGACTCTAGTGCCTGGCTGCTTGACTTCCAGCCCCGGCCCTGCTGTCGGAACCACCCACAAGCTGCTCCAATTCCCACAGGCACCGCTAGCTCCTTGAGAGGGTTTCAAAGATCTAGATAGTTACCCATCTCATGGAATAGGGTTGGTGTGTGATGCGTGACATGCGATACCCGCGGAGTGGGCAGAGTAAGTGCCTATTCCGCCCCCTGCACCAAAAAACCCATTTAGTGAGGTGTCCTCAGATAGAAGACATGTCAGATATCAAACTGATGAGAATGGAGATACTACACTTGATCTTAGCCAAAAGGCCGAGAAATGATTGAGAGATTTTTTTCTTTAGAAGAGAATTCCAGCTAGTAAATGAGGAAGAAATGGTAAGGAAGCACATCACCACCTGGCCTCCCCTAATGAATTAGTGGGTTACAGCCATGCACACGGGTTGACAAATGCTAACGTCACAGCGTGAAGACGGAAAGGTAACACGGGCCTCCAGAAGAAAGAAGACAGAGCTCGCGGATGACACAGTCTTGCCAAAAGGACTGGACCTACATCTGAGTCAATCTGCAGCTCTGTCAATTTTACAAGGTGTACAAAGAATGAAAAGAAAAAAAAAAAGACAAAGAAAAAGAAAAACAAATGGCAATGCAATCAACACAATCCAGACTCTGTGAAACTGAGGATAAGCAACCCAATTTCTTCAAAACACAGATTGCGAGGAAATCACATGAACCATAAAGGGGGAGCTACTGTTAAAGACTTAGACGGCCTCTCCACCAGCTGCAGTGTGTGGGCTCTGCTGGCACCCTGATGGACAGAAGAAACCAGTCTACAGCCAAGCCACGCTGGACACGCCTCATCTCGCCTGATCTGGGAAGCTAGGCAGGGTTAGTACTTGGGAAAAACCAACCAAAAAACATTTAGAAAACTGAAACTTGGAACACCAGATATTATATCAAAAAGAATGATATTGTAAGTTACTCCCACCCACCTTTTGAAAGACTCTTTATTGTTCAAAGATATATATAGAAATATAGGTAAATTTTTTAAAAAGTCAAGTCAAGGAAGAAAATATTTGGAGGCTAACAGATCAAAAGCAGATGAATGGTCATGTGAGGAAAGGACTGGAAAGTGTCCACTGGATTTGGCTACAATTAGGTCACTGCTACTCTTTACCACCAGACGCAGGAAAGCGGTAAGGACAAAACCAAGACTCTGAGAACTCAGGTGGGAATGGGAAGTGAGGGCACCTTTCCTGGACAATGCTTTTTTTGTCCTGATTGCTGGCAACCAAATAAGCAGACTAACAGAAGTATCTGAAGGACTAACAGGTCGCTGCCCCATGGCTTCAGTTTTATCCCTAGATTAATCAGTAAAAATGGAAATGTGTCTATTTGCATCCCAATATTTTGGTGCCTGGAAAACTCACGAGCACCAAGTTCTCCTTGGGCAGGAGGCCCTCTGCTAACAAAAGTGAGTATGAGCTGATATTGCGATGACTTCCTGGGTGGTGATTATGAAAGCTATCCATGGTATGTCAACTTTACCAAAGAAAACTTTCCAAGCCCCGGGACATCTTTACTAGCCACAAGTAACAAAATGGTTTATCTTCTTATTCTATACACATCACATAATGGATGGCATTTTCCTTTTTCTATGACAGTCAAGGACATTGGTCATATTTGTGGCTCAACTTCAATAGCGCTGAAGTAACATGCCACCTGCATATGTGAATTTGACAAATTCTTGGTGCTGATGTAACACTGTCAAAACTGCACTTTAGCCCTGGCTGGTGCGGCTCAGTGAGTGAGTGCCAGCCTGTGAACCAAAGGGTCCCAGGCGCAATTCCCAGGCAGGGCACATGTCTGGGTTGCAGGCCAGGTCCCCAGTGTGGGATGTATGAGAGGCAACCACACATTGATGTTTCTTTCCCTCTTTCCCCCTCCCATCCCCTCTCTGAAAATAAATAAGTAAAATATATTTTTCTAAAAAACTAAACTGCACTTTACATGTCTTTTATGTATTTCTGTGTTCCTACTTTAAAGTACGGACACTTATAAACCTCCTAACACGCATTACAAAGCCAAGTGGGACAACTCACCTGGAATTCACGCATCTTTCTGCTGCCCTTGGGAAAGTGTAGAGCTTGTTAACACTGGACCTAGGAGAGAAGCAAGTAACTGAAATCATGAGTAACCAGGCCTGCTGAAGCAAGAACCTCTTGCATAAAAGCCACCAAACAAAGTTCAAGAAAATGACATCGTGTGAACACTCAGAAGGAGCGAAAGGAGTGACAGAGGAGAACACATGACTGAGCTACAAAGGTCAGAGGTCACTAGGTTACTCTCACTGGGGAACAGAAACACTGACTCCTTTTTTAAGTAGTTGGTCTCCATTAAATAAAAGGTGGGGGAAAGTCACTACATACTGCTTACACATTTCCTTACTACTCCTTTCAATGCCTAAAAGTCAAAGAATCCACCGGCTACACAGAATATGAGCTCTCAAAAACGGGACAGACGAGCATC